>PVLA01006848.1:0-115728 GCA_004027455.1 Hydrochoerus hydrochaeris | reverse complement strand
GCAGGGGTCAACACAAATCAAATTTAAAGGCTATTTACCCAAGTAATAGCAGAAAATTTCCCAAACTTGGGAAATGGATCTGCCATGCAGGTAAGTGAGGCATATAGGACTCCAACTGGCCATAACCAAAGTAAATCTATACCCAGACATATAATAATCAAAATCCTAGAAACTCAGCCCAAGAATAGAATATTAAAAGTTGTTAGAGAAAAGAGACACATTACCTAAAAAGGAAAAAGTATCAGAATCATCACGGAATTATCTACACAAACCATTAAGTCAAGAAGAGTTTGGAGTGAAGTGTTTCAAACCCTGAAAGAAAATAACTTCCAACCAAGACTGATATACCCTGCCAAACTATCTTTCAGAATTGATGGAAAACTCCCCTGTGGGCCCACCCTGCCACCAGGAACATTGAGAAGGCTCAGCCTGGGCATAAGCTGCCTAAAACATCCCCTGTGGGCCCTCCCTGCCACCCGGAATGTAGCAGAAGACCGCATTAGGGGTAAGCTGCCTGGAACCTCCCCTGTGGGCCTGCCCTGCCACCAGCAACATTGTGGAAGCCCACCTCAGGCCAAAAACTTCCCTGGACTGCTTCTGCTGGGACCACCCTCCCACCTGGAACACCAGAAGACCTCAGCAGCCTCCAGTCAGTGTGAAAAAACTTGGAACTTTGGAGAATCTCAGACTTTAGCAGAATAACTGGATCAGTGTGGTAAGTATGCCTCTAAAACAATGGTGTACAGTTGATAAATAGGGCCTGTAGTAAATAACCCTCCAACCAACTGTAAGACCTTGGTGAGTCTGAAAAGAGTGTCTGTGATCCCCACCTACAGATAGAAAATATCAGGCAGTGTGAAAATGACAAAATAAAAAAGTAAAATGCATTCTCAAGTTTTGCTGCATACATCAGTCTGCATTCAAGGTTGTTTTCTTTCAGGCCTTGAAATACCTCACTCCAAGCTCTTCTTGACTAGAGCCTACTGAGTTCTTCTGATGTTCGAGGGTCTCTTTTATGATCCAAGAGACAAGAAGGTCTCTTTTATGGATCCATGCTGGGAAAGCCCAAAGGTCAGCAGTGGAAGCCAGAAAGTCTATGCCAGCAGGGTGAAGGAGCTGAACTCATAGGTTGGGGATTCTATGCTGGAGAGAAGAAGTCACACACACACAACAAACACCCACCTGGGCTGTCCTGAAAAGCACCACAACCATCCTCAGTGACACAGATGCCCCAAACTCCTCTGACAATAAGCACAGTCAAGTACATGCCAGGAAACCAGCGTGACAAGTTCATCCTGGGACCAAGCTGCATATGTCTTCCTCTCCAGAGTCAGAAATCAATGCTTGATGTGTGGGCCACAGCTCCTCAGGGAGAACCAATGCCTCAAACAGCAACTTGTAGAAGAACCCACAATGCCTTAAAGCACTAACATGATAGCTTCTCCTTTACATCTCTAGTTATGCTGCAACCTTCCTCAGGTGAAACATCTATGCTCAATGCCATGCTGATCTAATCAGCTGGCGTTAAGTTGATCACCAGTTTTTAATCCATAACACATGCTATTCACCTAGGTGAGTCTGAACCTTTTTACCCCTGAACATGATCTCAAGTTGTATCTATTTATCTACAAGAGCCTCAAGGCTATCTGTCTTTAGTAGTTTTTCACTGTACAAAAGTGT
Organism: Hydrochoerus hydrochaeris; assembly: GCA_004027455.1. NCBI lineage: Eukaryota > Metazoa > Chordata > Mammalia > Rodentia > Hydrochaeridae > Hydrochoerus > Hydrochoerus hydrochaeris. The sequence continues at coordinate 114,048 of PVLA01006848.1, read as the reverse complement.
CATGGCTTTCTAACCGGTCTGCAGCTGATGTGCAAGCTACCCCCACTTTTTTTCTGATTCCCTCTCACATAGAGCATTGTTTTTCTAATCTTTGTCATTCAGTCTATAAACCCCACTTCAGGATAGAATGACCTTAAGTATTTTTTGTAGGGTTGGTTTGGTGGTCATTGTCATCGAAGTATCTTGTTTCCCCATCAATTTTGAAAGATAGTTTTGCAGGGTATATCAATCTGAGTTCGAGATTATTTTCTTTCAGAACTTGGAATACTTCAAGCTCTTCTGATGAGTTTTCCTTTATAGGTGATCTGTTTTTTTTTTTTCTGACAGCTATTAATATTCTGTTCTGGTTTTGAATTTCTGGGATCTTGATTATTGTATTTCTGGGTGCAGATATATTTTTGTTGTAGCTGGCTGGATTTCTGTATGCCTCACTTATCTGAATATCATTTCTTTTTCCCATGCTTGGGAAGTTTTCTTTAATTTCTGTAAATAGCCTTTGTATTTCATTTGTGTTGACTGCTGCTTTTTCACTCACATTTTTTATTCTTAAGTTATACTTGTCATTTTGTAGCCTTTGTATTGTTACTTCCTGGCTCCTTGTTTTTTTGGGTTTTTTTTAATTTTTAGAAAGAATTTATATAAAGAACAAAAAAAGCAAAACAGAAAAAAGGGAAGAAACAGTTCAGAATTTCAAAAAAATAAACAGTAAGAAATCAGAAGTTGATAAATTACATATTGTCTTCTTAGATATAGTTGTTCAAGTTACAAAATTAAAGCATACAAAGTGGACATTCAAACAGTGAGGCTGCAAACAGTTCTGTTCAGCAATCCAACAAAAACTCAGCAACATGGTTATCAATCATACACACTCAAACATACATGCAGTTATATCCTTTAGAGCACTTTCTTTTCCTCCTTTTGCTTTTTAAGTCCATTATTGGTTTAAATATATCATATTTCAGCTTGCTCAGCACCTTACTGATCTGTTTTGTTGTTATTTACTTTTTATTATTTATTTACTTTAAAACAGTAAAATACCACAGAACAAGATAGAACAAAGCCAATTGAGACAGTGTAGTGAAATTGGTAAAGAACTTCACAGCAGGTTACTGGGATAACAGTAATAGGTACCATAGTGTATCTCATTTTCTTCACAATAGTTGTTCTTTCAGTCAGGTATAGTAAAATCAAAGGAAATACAGAACATTATAGAACTTATCAAAACAAAATATTGAATAGAGCAATTCTATTAATCAGAACAAAGCAATAAAAAATTGCCTTAAAAGAGATGGTAGAAGGAAATCCCCCTTATTTGCTATTATTGCATACAGTCAATCTCACAAGAGATTCTCAGGTCTCTGGCTTCCATTTTCTAACAGGTGGGGAATGGGGGATGGATGTTTGACTCTCAGCCCACACACCAGTAGTCTCACAGCCACATACCAGGGTGGTGAGCTGGTTGCTTGGTTTCCCAGCACCCTAAGTTCCAATGTGATGTGGGTCTCAGGAGACACTGATGGTTCTCACCCTAGGGTGCCACAGCTTGCTGACCAAAGCCACTTACCAGGATGGTGAGCTGGCTGCTTGGTTTCTGAGCACCCTAAGTCCCAACATGGCATGGATCTCAGTAAGCACTGATGGTTCTCACCCTGGGGCAACCATGACTTGCCAGACCACAGCCATTTACCAAGGTGGCAAGCTGGTTGCTTGGATTCCCGGTGCCCTAAGTTTCAACATGACACATTCCTTGTTATTTTTAAGAGATCTTTCCTTTCATGATCACAAAATGCAAACCTGTCTTCAAGGTTTGATAGTCTATCTTTAGTTTCCTTCAAGCAGTTTTGCCGGCTTTCATTGGAAATTTTAACTTCCTGGTGATCTCTTTGAATCTGTTTCATGTATTCTAAATATTTTTTATATTCTTCATTGAAGTTTCCCTCTTTTATCTATGCTCCTCTATTCTTCCTTCTGTGTCTTGTTTAGAGGTGCTTAGCAATTCTTTTATTATTTTTCTCATTTCTTCTTTTACCTAAGATAGTATTTTTGTTCTAAGTTCTTTTATAGCCTCTTGAAGTTGTTTCTTTATTTCAGTTGCTATTGCTTCATAAACTTCAGGTGTGCGTCTCCTAATCTCTTATGTGTTTATATCTCCTGGGCCACTACTGCTTGAGTTGGAGGTCAGATACTGCCTTTTACATCTTCCTTGTGTCATGTTCCTGGTTACTTCTGGATGTAGTGAGTAGTGGAGTCCCTGGCACTTCTTGTGTTGGCTACAGTTTCTCTGAAACAATACTACTTGCTTTTTCTAGCCCATGCTGGCTAGGTATATCTGATGGTGACCATTGAGTATCCTGGTGTAGGGCTACCAGTGGCTGCTGGAGTGCAAGCAGGAGTGGGGCTAGCTGCTCTCTCCCTCCTGGGCTGCTTAACAGCAGGGAGCCCTCCCCACATATTGTAAGTTCAGAAAGGTGTAGCTGGTTGGGAATAGCTTTAGGGCAACCTCAGTGGTGGCTGTTGGAATGTGCACAGGGATTGGTCTCTGTCCAAGCAAGTTGCACCACTCTGCTCCATGCTAGGAGTGGCTGAATGAAGCTGGCTATAGTTCCAGTTCTGGGCTTATCCTGCCCAATTCAAAAATGGCCCCCAGCCAGTCCCCCACACCTGTGAGAAGATTGAATCCCCCACACTCACTGCCAGCCAGTGCAGTTCTCCAGGCTGCTGCTACACTTTACCATCATGTCTCCCCACAGAGGCCTTCAGGCTTGCCAGTCACACCACCTTCACTGTGACCATGTGTCCCAAGATTTCAACAGCTTTTTTTGCACAGTTGGTTTGGATCTGGATGAAAGAACCACCAGCTACCACCTTCTGTTTAAGTTTTTCTTTTCTTTTATTTTTTAAATTCTCTCTGTGTGCTTCAATTCTCACTTTAGCTTCTTCCTTGGTTGAAGGGAACCACTTCCTTCCTTCTTGTTTTCCCAACAATGCTAAATTCCAACATCTGCACTATTTCTCTCAGAGAGGCTGTTTACTATACTGCTTACTGTTCCAACATCTTCCTTGATACTCCTCTAGTTTTCTTTATAAGTAGTAATTCCAACTCATTAGAAAATAATTGTAGTACAAAACATGGTTTTTTTACTACCTGATGTCAGGAAAATAGGGCATATCATGTCATGGGGGGGACACTTGGAAATGTCCCAAGGTCACTCAGAAGATAAACAGAAAGTGGAAAATGCCAATGGCTGTTGTCTGTGGTCTCTGAGGAAAGAAACAGGCCAGACTGAGCTAGTAGTTCAATATTGCCTAGTCTGAATAATTCTATCAATATGTATGGCATAAAACCATTCCCTTTTATTAAATATGGTTTTAGAATGATTAGGACTAGTGAATATTGGTTTAAAATGTGTGAGAAGGTAAAGGAGTTGTCTCTGCTGTGGGTGTTGTGCATACAAATGACCAGGAGTTTACTGTCTCAAAGAAATATTTACCCCTGGGAGGGGCAAATCCTCCCAGGTCAGCACAGTCTGAGACTTCAGCATATCATCATATAGAAAATGAAAGCCATGATTCACACAATTGGCCCTCTAAATGTTTCAAATCTTATTAAAGAAATGCTGAAATAATAGGAGACTTTAGGGAAGGAATGCCCACATTTCCTTAAACAAAATAAAAATGTTTTATTTGAGGACTAGAAAGAGTTAGAAAAGGAATAAAGATCCAGGGATGAAATATTTGTTGTCAGCTCCATAAGTACTTGACATTTATATGAGATTAAGCAAATACATCTGACTCTTCTAGAATCTCCAACAATATGTTGATATGTAAAGCATAGGAAAAGTTTATACACATGTATAGGCATATATACACACAAGATATTCACATAGGTATACACATACATTGCATATACATAAATACAAATTATTGGTATATAAGTATAATCACATATATTACTATGTATCACTATATACTATAACGTATGTATAATTATAATAATGTATTTATTTGGTCAAGGTACCTGGTCATGCAGTTACAGTGCTAGAGGTTATAAGTTGATATTTCCATAAAGTATGTACAATTACTACTGTCAGCCTTGACTGGGGCATAAATTTCCCAGCACCCAACCTGTTTTCAAGTAGCCATATTGTTCTCAGCAAAACCTGCAGCTCCAGGACAAGTGTGGCCATCAGTAAACACAAAGAAGGGTGTCATAGCACTAAATCTTCCCAGTGCCAGAACATCTGATAACACCCATGCGTTTGCCCCTGACATTTTAAAAGCTTTGACCACTGATGTTTGCTCAGACTTCCTCATATGATGTGTCTTCCATGACCTGCTTTACAAGAAACTTCCTGATTTCCTCACATGAGCCCCCCTTTCCAATCCCTACAAAAGCCCTACTTTTCTTTGTTCCCCACAGACAGTCTTTCTACCCTCCATCTGCCTGTACCCAGGTATATTAAATATTGTGCCTCATTACCTTCACAAAAGCCTGCTGAATGGTCTCTGACTTATGTTGTTCATTACAAATACTTTTATTTGTACATAGCGCAGGGTAAAGAGTAGTTGTGGTAATAGAAAATGTGTAGTATAGAAAACCATGGTTAAAAGTGAGAAGTTTTACCCTCCCTGCGGGTCAGTGTCATGCATGGACCACTGAATGGTGATCCAGGGGACACTTTTCCCATGAATCAGCACCACTTGTGAACTTCAGGGGAGGAGAAAAAGAAGCCAACAAGAATCTAATCCCTCCCTATGTATTGGCACCATGTGTGTGTGGCTGGAGGGAGAACCAGATGCCAGCCCCTCCTGGCATGTGAGCTGGGAAGTGAGAGCCAAAATCACCTCCTACCAAAGGGACCAGCTGATCCAGAGAAACACAGGCTGTGATGATAGCTATTGAGGTAAAATACAATTTAATGCTTGTAGTGTTTAGGGTTTCACTGACTTTGCAGGCCTAAAACTGGTAGAATAATTATCTCTTCAGAGGAAAACAGTATGTAATATAGCATCTATGCAGGAGCTCCTAAAGGTGGAAGCCATTGTTAATTTCCTATTATCTTGTTTCAAAGTACTGTTTCATTTTCATTGTTTTGTTTAGTTGGATTTTATTCTGTTTTGTCTTGTTTGATTCTATTTTATTATATTATGCTTTATTGTTTGATACTGGGGATCAAATTCATGAGCTTCTGCTTGCTAGGCAGGCATGTATGCTGCTGAGCTAAATTCCCACCCCATTGTTTGATTTTATTATATCCAATGGCAAGGGCAGCTATTTCAAAGATAACAAGATGGTAGCCATTTTGAATTTACTATTATCATGTTTTGAAATCCTTTATTGCATTCATTTTGTGTGTGTGTGTGTGTGTGTTGTTTTTTTTTGTTTGTTTGTTTTTGATACTGGGGATTGAACTCAAGACTGCATGTTTGCAAGGCAGGTGCTAATGCCACAGAGCTAAATCTCTGGTCCTGCATTCATTGTTTTGTTTTTATGAGTTCTATTCTGTTCTGCTTTGTTTGATTTTTACTATATCTCAAGTTATGGGCAAGAGGTATTATGGTAATCATTGTTGATTTTCTATTGTTTTGAAGTCCTATATCACTTACACTGTTTTGTTTTGATTGGCTTTATTCACTTTTGTTTTGCTTGTTTTTATTCTCTTTAAAATAAAAATTACCAAAAAAGTGAGGGGTTTGAGTAATAGAAAATGCAACATTGAGTAATTCTCTCCTTAGTGAGTTGAGAAGTTTATCAACATGAGGCAGGTTACTTCTTGGTACAATAATTCTGGTTTTGTTTTATGCTCTTTGTTTGCTTCCTTATTTGATTTTTTTGAGGCAGAGGGTAGTTATATAGCCCATGCTTGCCTCAAATGTATGACACACTGATATTTGTGAATCTATAACGGGGCTTCCAGACCTACATCTTCTCTATCATACAAGTATAATGCATGTAAAATTCTCCCTGTTTAAGACCAAATATCATTCAACTTGACTAGGAACTTCCCATTAGGAAGCAGAAAATATACTCCAAGAAAGTTTTCAGTTCAAATTCATACTGCAGAGACAATAGGCCTTGTCCTTACTTTTACTTGTTTTTGAAGCTTTATGTAAAGTATTTTGAGGCTTTTGACCTGTTCTGAGGCTTCATGAGTCAACAGGGTGCTTAAGATTCAGAAACCTCATAGATTTTTGGGCTGCATTCTATAAACTTAATAATTTTTACATGATACTGATGTCCTGCTACTTATCCTAGAATAAAGGTGGTCCTAAGAGAAAGACAGTGATTTGAATGATAAGATGCCTCTATTTGCAAAGAGCTACCTTTGAATAAATCCATTTTTCCTTTTAACAAAATGAAAGTTTTCCTTTGATTTAGTCAGTGGGGAGAAAACAAATCTGAGCATTTGAACCTAAGTGACTAAGTGGCATATCTACTCAGGAGATAAGTCCTAACTCCTGAGAAACATACTTTCTGGTTGGGACTGAATACAGGCACTGACTTTGGCTAGTTGAAACCATGAACAGGATTCCAGAGGCATTCCAAAAGCAGCTGGAGACATTAATGCATCCAGAATTCTCTCCTGTGTTGTACATGGCTTATGCTGCCCATAAACACTTTCATTGCTGAAAGGAAAAAAGAGTTATTTTGGGGAGCTTGTGGGTTTCTCTTGGTTTCCCATTGGAAAGTGTGCATCTGAGATCTATTGCCTCTACTATTTGGACCTTTTCTTAGTAGCTTTCTTAGGTAACAATGCCATTTATGTGAGGTAAGTACTTTCATTGTTTGAAGCCGTTTGAACCTATTTTAGGTCATTTTGGTACACTGACTCATTAGAAGGTTGGCAGCTCCTTTGAGGTGAGGTAAACACATTCACTGTTCTATTTGAACTTTTTGCAAATGATTTTAGAGCACTGCTGGTATGAGAAGAGATTTAGTCATAGAAAAAGTTTCAGACTTTTGTTTGATTTGTTTGGTATGCTTATTTGGTTTGCTTTGCTTTTGTTTCTTTATTTTTCTCTTCTTATGGCTACCTTTATACTAGGTCGGGCAGCAGAGATTCAATACAGTCTAGAAGCCACATACAACCTGGAAGAGTTTCAGCCATGATTCTATGATGAAAAACTGCTCAGGTGCATCTTCTCCATGATGTGAATATAAACCAGGAAATGTCTTCACCTTTAAGACCCAACAGAGCACTTGATTTGGCCAGGGAGATTCCCATTTGGGAGCAGGTAGATTCCTATTTGTCATTTAAAACAGTGTTCAGACAAAAGCTAAGATCCAACCTACAGAGATACCAGAAATGCTCCTTTTCCTTATATATGATGGTTCTTAGGAATCCATTTTTGATGTTTAAATCAGTCACTTTAGTTCTTGTACCATTCTTTTTTTTTCTACAAACTACTGAACTAAGAGACTTCTTGGTCCACTCCAACTACCTCATCTACACAAACACTTTTATTGAGAAGCATCTTGAAATATTCTGAGGCTTCTTCACAAGCCAATCTAGAATTCAAGTTTCTTCAACTGTTTTTCTGACAGAAAAGTTTAGATTAAGATTCTTTATAAAGCTTGCTTCCTGCAGGCAGCCAGCATGGGTGGGGAGACACAGCCAGACATGCTCCTGCATGCCTGCTGCCATCAGGATGCTTGCTTCATGTGGGCAAGCAGCACAGGCCAGAAGAAACAGCCAGACATGGCCCTTTTGGCTTGCTTCCATCAGTATGCTTGCTTCCCTCAAGTAACCAGTGCAGGCAGGGAGAAGCAAGCAGAAAAGCACTGGGCACCTGCAGGCCAACACTGGAGATGCTGCCTTCCTGTGGTGTCCACAGTGTGCCAGAAAAAGATAGCTAGACATACTGCTGCATGCCTGCCACCATGAAGGGAGTCTCAGCATAGCCTTGCATGTTGGGGGAAGAAGCAGCCCCAGCACCACATGCCCATGGTGATTGAGGAAGCCTTGGTGTAGCAGTGCAAGTCTGTAGAAGCCTTCCTGATGACCCATTATCTCCCCAGAAACCTGGGTTCAGAGAAACCAAGGTGCCTAGCCCATTCTTCTACATTGCAGAGGGGAAGACAACATAGGAAGTACCTGAGACACCAAACCAGCTTGTTTGGAGGAACCCAGAAAAATGTCAAGATGAAAGATTAAAAGGCAATCTCAGACTTCCAGCACACACAGAACAAATCTGGGAATTATAGTCATGGAAGAAAATGGAAGTCACACATTTGAAATATCTGAAAGAATAGCAACTAAAGTAAAAGAACAACTTCATTAAACTGTAAAAGTAATCAGACAAGTAATGTCTCAGAAATCACCAACATAATGGAAGAATTGTTGATAATATCTAAAGAACACATAGATTTAAAAAAAGAAAGTGATGGACACCTTGAGTGAACAATATAGGAAGAAATTACAATGCATGAAAAAAATTCAAAGAACTATCCAGGAAATGAAAAACTCTACTAAAAGCTGGCAAAACTGATTGAAAAAAAATGAAGAAAGACTTTTAGATCTTGAAGATAGGATTGCAGTTAGTGATTGTGAAAGAAAATATCTCTTGAAAATAACAAGGAGTCTGGAAATAATTCAGTGGCTGCAAGATTGTGCAAAGAAAAGTAATGTAACACTGATAGGTACCAGTGAAAAAGCAGTGGGCTGTGAGCACAAATGCCATGAAAAGACTATTTGCAGAAATAATAGCATAGAGATTGCAAGATGGCCAACTGACTGGTGGCACAATAAGAGAGCCTCTCTGAGAAAAAAAATAAAATAAAAACAACTAAGACGCTGGAGTCTGGCAAATGGAGAAAGCCAGACAAGGAGAGGAATTCTCACAACCCAGGAAGAAACTGAGGAAAAAGAAAAAAAAAGAAAGAAGAAGAAGTGTGGACAGAGGGATGGAGCTGGGCAAGCCCTGGGTCACTGTACTGGCACATATTAGAGTCAGGTGACTCACAATCCAGCTGAGATGGTAGCCCAACCAAGACTGGGGGTTGGTGAGCTCCAGACCCTCAGCTGGAGGAGGCACTGCAGCAGGGAGTGGCAACAGCCAGTCAAGCTATGTGAACTTTGGTGAGTGATGGGAACTGGATTCCCCAGATTGGGAGGACCAGATGGGTGACATTTTGGAGCTGGGCAGGGCCAGCTTGAATCAAAACCTGAGGTGGTGTCCGCCAATGACTGCAAGTCCGAAGCAGATTGGTGGGATCTACTCAGGCTGGGCTACACCCCTGGTTGAAACCGAATAGCTGGGGACAAGGCTTTTCTGGGACAGTGGCATCCCCAGGGAACACACAAACGTGTTGAAGCATAAACTGGCATAGGAGGAGGAGCCAGCTCTCAGCTTGTGACTCACAGATCCGCAGCAGACTGGAGGGCAGTACTTCCCTAGCAAGTGCACTGCAGAAAAATTGTAAGAAATACAAAAGGCCCAGAGACCTCTACCACCCATTTGTCTGAAGGGGGCCAGAAACATGACAAGACAGAGAAAGAGCAAAAGGTCCCCAACTGCAGAAACAGAGAAAGTGAGTCCAACAGAGGTAAATGCAGAGGAGGTTGAGAGCAGCAAACCTGTAATGTCAGAGACAGCCTCATCAGAAATAAAGAAATACCTCCATGACATCATCAATGAATTTAAATCTGAAATTCTAACTCAGGTGAAGCAAGATATAAGAAGATTAATAAAAGAAGTCCTGGGTAATCCTCAAGTAGACACCAATGAAAGAATAGAGGAACCCAGAGAAAGGAGAGAAGCCTTGGATGAAGAATATAAACAAAACCTAGAATATATGAAACAAATCCAAAGAGAATATTGGGAAATTAAACACTCCATTGAAAGCTGGCAAAACCTTTAACAGAAACTAAAGACAAACTTTCAAAACTTGAAGATAGATTTGCAAAGTATGTTTGTGAAAGGAAGGATGTCTTAAAAATAACAAGGAACCAGGAAGCAATGATACAAAGGCTAGAAGATGACAAGAGGATTCATATCCGAAGAATGAAATATGTGAATGAAGATGCAGCAACAAATACAAATGAAGTAAAAAGTCTATTCACAGAAATAATTAAGGAAAACTTACCAAACATAGGTAATGAAAGTGAAGTTCAGATAAATGAGGCAACCAGAACTCCAGCCAGCTACAACCAAAACAGATCTACACCCAGACATATAATAATCAGGATCCAAGAAATCCATCACAAGAACAGAATATTAAAAGTGGTCAAAGAAACAAAACAGATTACCTACAAAGTCACAACAGACTTCTCAATGCAAACCATCAAATCAAGAAGAGCTTGGAGTGAAGTATTCCAAGCCCTGAAAGAAAATAACCTCCAACCCAGAATGATGTACCCTGCAAAACTGTCTCTGAAAATTAATGGAGAGACAAGATATTTCCATGACAAAGAGGAACTGTGGGAGTTTGTGACCATCAATCCAACCCTGCAAAGAATACTGAAGGACATTCTAGAGAGAGAGAAGAAAACCACCAGGGTTCCAGGAATAATGGCAGAAAGGCCTCAAAGAAAGGGGCAGACAGTGGAATGAAGGAGAAAAGTAAACAAACAATGACAGAAAAATAGCATGACAGATATAAGACAGAGAAGATTGGTTATATCACTGTTTTATCTTGACTGATTTTATTTGAATCTGATATGCTTGAGAGTGTCGAGTCTGAGAGTAGGGGCAACTACTGTGAAGATGACAGAATTCAATAGAATACCCATTCTGGTTTGATTGTTAACTGCCTTTGAAGTCCTATAATGTCTCCAATGTTTAGATTTTATTAATAGTGTAATGCAATGCTATTTATACTATATTTGGTGATATAGACAATTTTATTGAAAATAACAAGAGACATAGTGATTACCGTAGACCACCTAGTGTTGTGTTTTTGTATGTTCTTTTCATTTCATGTTTCTCTAGGAATTTGTATTGTTGACTGGTTTTGGTTTGTTCCTCCCTCTAATACAGAAAGGCTAGGTATATGTGTAGAGACTTATACATGTGTAGAACTTCTAAGTAGTTTACAGGAATGGATTATAGTTATTATAAAGAAAAAAGGATAAGAGTATTCTAAAGGGTATAACTGCATGTATGTTTGAGTGTGTGGAGTTAATAACCATGTTGCTAAAGTTTTAGTTGGATGGATGAACAAAACTGACTGCAGTCTCTTTGTTTGTCCACTTTGTGGGCTTTTCTTTTGTAACTTGAACAACTGCATCTAAGAGGAAAGTATGTAATTATCAACTAGTGTTTTCTTACTGGTTACTATTTTTGTTTTTTGTTTTGTTTTGTTTTTGAGATTTTGTATTGTTTCTATCCTCTTTCTGTTTCAAAACTTTTTCTTTAAATAGAAAAATTAAAAAAAAAAAAAGAAATAATAGCAGAAAGCTTCCCAAAAATGGAAAGGGACCTGACACAGAAAGGTGAGGCATATAGAAATCCAACTAGCCATAACCAAAATAAATCTACACCCAAACATAATAATGAAGATTCCAGAAATTCAGCACAAGAACAGAATATTAAAAACTGTTAGAGAAAAGAAACAAATCACCTATAAAGGGAAACTCATCAGAGTCATAGCAGATGTCTCAAAACATCTAGTCAAGAAGAGCTTGGTGTGAAGTGTTTCAAATTCTGAAAGAAAACAACTTCCAGCCCAGATTGATTTATGCTGTAAAACTATCTTTCAAACTTTATGGATAAATACGATACTTTCATGATAAAGAAAACTGAAGGAATTCATCACCACCTACCACGATTGCTGAAAGATATTCTAGAGAGAGATAAAGATGACCATGGTTCCAGGAACAACAGCAGAGGTGAATGCCAAGTGGGGCAGTCTACTGGAGGGGAAATGTGGTGGCCATTGGAAAGAGGCATGGTAGAATTACCCAATGCATGCCTGTTGTAAGCATAAATGTAGATGAACTCACCTCACAAATAAAAAGAATCACAAAGAGAGTGGATAAAGAAAAAGTCCATCAATATGTAGTATATAAGAAATATATTTAACTCAAAAGTAAATTCATGGACCAAAGTCAATGGAGAGAAATCAGTGTTCCATGTGAAAAGAAACCAGAAAAAAAGAAGAAAAACCAGCAGTATCTTGCCCATGAACTGTAGAATGGATAAGAAAGATATGGTATTTTCATGCAATGGAAAGCTACTCTGTTATAAAGAAGGATAATCTTGAGGTCCTTTAGTTAAAGGGGTGCAACTTGCGATAATGTTCATGGATGAAATGGTTTGGACTCATATGTATGAACATTGTGTTATCTCTCCAGCATAAAAAACTAATGGAATTACAGGAATCCAAAGTTTACAATACATATTGTGAAAGTGGAAGAAACAGCAAAAAAAAAAAAAAAAACTGGTAGCCATTGTTAATTTCTTGTTATCTTGTTTTCAAATCCTGTATTGTTTTCATTGTTTGGTTTGGTTTGATTTCATTCTATCTTATTTTGTTTGGGTTTATTATGTCTAATGGTACGGGAAGCTATTTTGAAGGTAACAAGAGGCATTATGGCATTGTTGTATTTCCTTTTATTTGGTTTTGCTATGTATTTCCAATTTTAATGCACTATGGTGTGATAGTATGCATGGCATAATTTCAGTATCTTTGCATTTCCTTAAATATGTTCTATGAGACAGTAAGTGGTCTATTTTTTAGAATGTCCTGTGTGCAGCTGAGAACAATGTGTATTCTGATGTGTTGGGATGGAATGCTATATAGACATATATTAGTCCATTTATTCAAAATCATGTTCAGTTCTATTATTTCATTATTGCTTTTTTGTCCAGTTGATCTGTCTTTCTGACAGAGGGGTATTGAGATCTTCCAATACAATTGTTGTAGTGCTTATTAGATTTTTCATATCCATTAATATTTGTTTCATATAGTTGAGTGCATTGATAATTAATTGTTTGACATGTATGTATGATTGTTCCCTTTATGAGGATATAGTAAATTTTATCTCTCAATCAGTCTTGGTGTAAAGTTTCCTATGTTTGCAAGCCAAATAGCTAGCCTTATTTTTTTCTGGGTTCCTGTCACATGGAGTATTGTTTTCCATCCTTTGGCTTTCAGTCTGTGAATTTTTTAAAATTAATTTTATATGTAGCATATTGTTGGATTTTGCTTCTTGATCCATTCTGGCAGTCTGCATCTTTTGATTGGTGAATTGAGACCATTAATATTGATAGCTATAAGAGAAATGTATTGACTTATCTTTGCCATGACTTTTCCTGTTGTTGGCTCCCCCACATTTTTCTCTTCCCTCTAACTGTTTGCCTTGCTTGTTAGATTGCTTCTGTTGGGGTTCATGGAGCTGTTGTCCTTATTATCTCTTTCTAGAAAGTCCTTCAGAACATTTTGGAATGCTAGTTTGGTGGTTATAAATTAATTCAGCTGTTCTTTGTCATAGAAGTATCTTATTTCTCCATCAGTTTTGTTTTTTCTTTTAATTTTTATTTTACAGAGAATAAAACCAATCAAAACAAAACAATAGAAGTGATACAGGACTTCAAAACAATAGGAAATCAACAATGGTTATCATAATGCCTCTTGTGTTCAAAATAATTAAAGATGCCTCAGACATAGTAAAAATCAAACAAAATAGAACTCATAAAACAATGAATGCAATAAAGGACATCAAAACAAGATATTATTAGATCTAAAATGCCTACCACAGAGCTGGAGATTTAGCTCAGAAGCATAAGTGCCTGCCTGGCAAGTACAAGATCATGAGTTTGATCCCCAGTACCAAAATATAATAATAATAAAACCTACCATAAAATATTGTTATCTTTTAAATAACTGCCCATTCCTTCAGATATAATAAAATTAAATGAAACAAAACAGAATAAAACTCAAGCCAACAAAACAATGAAATAATATAGGTCTTCAAAACAAGATAATAAGTAGTTAACAATGGCCACCACCTTCAGAAAGAGATTCCCTATACATGCTACATTGCGTATTGTTATCCTCTGAATAGATGATCAGACTATCAGCTTTAAACCTGTAAAGTCAGTGAGACACTAAACACTACAAGCATTAAATTATATTTTACCTCAATAGCTATTATCACTGCCTGTGTTTCTCCAGATCAATGGGTAGATTATGAGGTGGGGAGAGTTCACTCTTCTTGTTTTGCAGCCCAGGTGCTTGAAGGAGCTAGAATCTGGCTTTCCCCCCAGCAGCCCATGCATGGTGTGGATTGGCAGAGAGGGCTTGCTTCTTGTTGACTTGTTTTTCCCTTCCTCTGCAATCTGTGAATGGTGCTGACTCATGGGAAAAGGCTGGCTTCTCACTGTCTCCCCAGTGGCCCATACATGTCTCTGATTTGAAGAGAGGGCTTCCTTCTTGTTGACATTTTGTTCTCTTCCCCCAAAGTCTGTCAGTGACACACATGGGAGAAGGCTGGTGCCTGGCTGTCTTCTTTGTGGTGCCCATTCACAAAGAGGGTTTGCTTCTTGGTGACCTTTTGTCTTCCCCCACAGTCTGCAAATGTTGCTGATTCATGGGAAAAGGCTGATATCTGGCTGTGTCCCAGCATCCTGCACATGGTGCCAATTCAATTTATTTTGAAGGTAATAAAAGTTAAACAGAATATAACAGAACAAAGCCAATCAAGACAATGCAGTGAAATTGGTACAGAACTTCACAGCATGATACTGGGATAGTAGTAATAGGTACTATAGTATATCTTGTTATCTTCACAATAGTTGTCCAGTCAATTAGGTATCTCAAAATCAAACCAAAAGCAGAATGTTATAAAACCAATTGGAGGAGAGTATTGAATAGAGCATAACAAATCATAACAGTGAAAACAACCTTTGCATTCAAATAGAAGACAGAAGGAAATCATCCCCCATACTTGTCACATTGCATATGGTCATCCTCCCAAGAGATGCTTGGACCTCTGTCCCCAGTTGCTGATGGGGGTTTGGGGAGATGTTTGATTCTCGGCCTGCATGCTGGTAGGCTCACAGGAGCCTCTGACTGGTTCTTCCCATGGCCTGAGCCAGGGATGCTTACCAAGAGGGCAGGCAAATTGCCTTTTTGTGCTGCCGCATAAGTTCCTCCATGGTCAGATCTCAGGATATGCTGGCTCTTCTTGTGAACATTTTCTTGATGTCATTTGTGGTACCTTCTGCTTTTTGAATGACTCTATTCAATCTTGTTCTTTTTTGCTCATCTAGCAGCTGCTGGATTAATTTCTGATGTTCTCTTGCTATTCTTGATAAATCTTTCTTTCCCTGC
Organism: Hydrochoerus hydrochaeris; assembly: GCA_004027455.1. NCBI lineage: Eukaryota > Metazoa > Chordata > Mammalia > Rodentia > Hydrochaeridae > Hydrochoerus > Hydrochoerus hydrochaeris. The sequence continues at coordinate 98,771 of PVLA01006848.1, read as the reverse complement.
CTGCTAACAGCAAGCCTGTCTTCAATTTATGAGATCCTATCTTCACACTGACCTAATCTAGTTTTAATAATTTCATTGGAATTTTTATTCTCCTTTATATCTGCCATAAGGATTGTATTTTTTTCCTTACTGATCTTCCATAATTTTCTTAAGCTCATCTATTTTTTTGTCTGTATCTTCTCTAGCATCATTAATCATGGTCCTTATTTTGAACACTATCACTGTAGTTATCTGGGAGATTAATTTTAATTTAATATTTTTTAGGGCCTCATTCAATTGCTTTGCTGTTTTACCACTTCATAGAGGCATTGTGGGAGCATTTCACATTGTCTCATCTCATTGTCCCCTGTATTTTCCTTTGGCAAATTCAATGGGGTTACATTTTGTTTAAGTGTCATCTCATTTTCTATTCTTTTTATTCTTTCTTTCTTTTTTTAAGTTTAATACCTGTGGTGATGTCTGTAAATATTGTAAGGTGGGTTGTTTTATTGCTAGTATTTAGGATGCTTAGATGATGACTACTTCTCTGAGGTATTTTTCAGATGAAGCTATTTTTTGGGTTTTGAGTCTGTTGGAAGACCTTACCTCTTCAGGAAGTTTTTGTTTTGCCCATTCCCTGATTCTTTGGCACTGTGCCACAGTATTTTCTGTGACCCTTAGTCAACTTCAGTCATGTAATACCACACCAACAGTTCTTTAGAATAATTATGTTAATTTTGGCTGTAGTGGCCAATATCATCAAACACAGCCTAGAAAATAACAGACTGAATTAACACTTAATTTTCCACTTTTAACCAAGTGAACTTGATTGGTGGTTGCATATAAAAATATAAAACAAACCAGAAAACTATATGTAGTGTTCAATGGTTCTATATGTAGTGAAACTATATGTAGTGTTCAATTTTGTCTTCAGATGTTAAAATTTAATATAGTTTAAGGAAAAAAATAAAGAATTGGGAGAAAAGAAAGAGATTAGAAGTAAGATAGGAGGACCAAGGTGGATCATGCTAGCTTTGGGAAATTGGTGTAGAAGACTGGAGGGAAGGAGGGAAGCAAGAAATGAACAGAACAGAGCCACAGTTAGACTAGAAATCACATTTACACTTACATAAAAGCTATCAAACAATGAAGGCAAAAGAAATAGAAAAAAACTGTAAATAAAAAATAAATACAAGAGGGATAGGACAGAAAAAATATTCTACTTCCAGGTTTGTCCAGGTTTGTCTCTGCTTTCCCTGGCAGACAGTCTGCAGAGGCAAAGTCCCAATCCATGTTGATCTATCTCAGCAGGCCAGTAGTAGCTTTTTGGTGGGGTAGTGTGTACTCTCAGTAAGCCTGTACTTTCTGGTGGAGACCACTCAGTCACCTTTGGCTCACTGTCTTCTAAGCACCTTCCATGGATCTCAACCTTGCTGATAGCTACTAGAGGGAGCCAGCCACCATTCTGAATTCTGATCTCAGGGTGCTGATCTCCAAGAGGGCTCTAGACCAATTGTTTTCTCCCATGGCAAAAGCAAGAGCACTGCACTCAATGTCAGTCAGTGCAGTCCTTCATATTTGCTTCTTCCTTTCATGTATGCTGCTCCCTTCCACTGCTGCATCTCTCTGCAGAGACCTCAGTAGTTGCCAACCATCACTGTCACCATGACTGTGCACCCACAGGTTCCAATCACTCCTCTTGTGCATTCAGTCCCATCTAAAGGAGAATGCACTACTAACTACCTCCTTCTTCATTGAAGTTTCTTTCTTCACACTCTTTGGGGGATTCAATTCTTGCTTCAGATTCTTCTTGGTTCCAGAACACCCACTTTCCTCCTTCTTGTCTTCCTCACATTGCAGTATTCCAGCATCTGGACAGTGACTCTCAGAGATGCACTTTCTATGCTACTTACTGCTCCACTATCTTCCCAGACTCCTCTTTTTCAGCCATTTTGTCTTCATTCAACTTCCATCTTCTCTTCCTCAGCACCATGGGACTAGACCCCTCCCTCTATTATCTGGTTTTAAAGTTCTGTAATACTTTCATTATTTTGTTTTCATTAGTTTAATTCTTTTTTTGTTTGATTTTATTATGTCTGATGTTATGGAAAGCTACTTTCAAGAATATAAAAGGCATTATGGTAGCATTGTTTTTTCCTACTGTCTTGTTTTGAATTTCTCTATCACTTTCATTTTTCTGTTCTTAATGGACTTAATCTGACTTTGCTCAGTTTTACTCTCTTTAAAATAAAAAAAGATGAGATTAGAGACACTGGGTTGTGTTTAGACATGAACTTCAATTTATGTAAGAGTTAGTGCTTATGCTAGTCAATAGCTCTCTAGAAAATATTCAGATACTTGTGGCATAGAAAAATGTAATTTTATTGTGGTAAAACATAACCTATATCAGTGAAAGTGTTCTCTGATTTCATGCAACTGAAAGTTACCTTATTCAAAACAGCACCTACAGTTATATCTTAGTCACCACTTTTGGAAAGAATTTATTGTATTTTTGGTTTATACTAGTCACTATTAAAACAAGTTTCAGCCAGGCATGGTGGTACATTCCTGTAATCCCAGCACTTGGGAGGCTGAGGCAGGAGGATCGTTGCAAGTTCAAGGTTCACCTGGGCTGCAAAGTCAGCCCAAGGCCATCCTGAACTGCACAGTGAGACCCTCAGAAAGGTCCCTCCTGGCCCAGGGGGCCCTGCCCAGCAACCTCAGAGTGGCCCAGAACCACCTACACTCCACCTCATAAGCCAAAAGCATACACAGCTAACTCCATCCAGCTGTGCAGCCCTGGCATGTCACTTGGAGGCAGGTAGGGTCTGGCCCAGTTTCCCCCATCACTGGAAAACCCACAGGAGGGTCCTTCTTTGTCTAGTTGGGCTCCACACAGTGACACCAAGAGGCTGGGAGCTGCCTAAGTTCCACCTCATGAGCTGAAATTTCACTCAGTGATTTCCATCCAGCCTTGCAGCTTTGGTGCATAGTTCATAGCCTGGGAGGGCCCCACTCAGCATAGCTCATCAACAGAGCACCCTCAGGAAGGTCACTCTGGGCCTAGCTAGGCCCCAGTCAGCTACCCCTGAGTGGCCCAGAACCTCCTGCACTCTTCCTCATGAGCTGTAAACATGAACAGTAGTTTCCATTCAGGTGTGCAGCATTGGCATATCACTTGGAGCCTTGTAGGGCCTCACCCAGCATCCCCTATCACTGGAGGATCCTCGGGATGGTCCCTCCAGGCTGATATGGGCCCTGTCCAGCAAACCCCAAGAGGCCTGGAGCTACCTGTGCTCTACCTCTTGAGCTAAAAGCTTTTCCAGTGATATCCATCCAGGCTTGCAGCCTTGGTACATCACTTGGAGCCTGGTAGGGCCCCTCCCAGCATTTACCATCACTAACGGATCCTCAGGAAGGTCACATAGCAACCTTCCAGAGCTGTCTGTGCTCCACCTTATGAGCTGAAAGAGCACACAACAATCTTCATTCAGCTGTGCAGTCTTGACACATCTGTTGGAGCCAGGTAGCCCCCCCCCCCAGCATCACCCATCACCAGAGGACCCTTGGAAAGATCTGTCCATTCCTAGTGGAGCCATGCCCAGAGATGCCCAAGTGGCCTGGAGCTGCCTGTGCTTTGCCTCATGAGTCAAAACACTGTCCAGCAATCTCCATCCAGCCACTAGCCTTGACATGTTGCTCAGAGTCTGGTTTGGCCCCACACAGCATCTTGTATCAGCAGAGGACCATTAGGAAAGTCAACCCAGGCCTACTTGGCCCCCACTCAATGATTCCTGAGTGACCTGGAGTGATGTACACTCTGCCTCACAAGCTGAAAACCTGTGCAGCAATCTCCAACCAGAGGTGCAACCTCAGCACATCACTGGGAGCCAGATAGGGCCCTGCCCAATATCTTCCATCACTGGAGGATCCTCAAGCAGTTCTCTATGAGCCAGTTAGGCCCCACCCAGTCACCCCAAGTGGCTGGGATCCACTAGGTAAGACCTGAATAATGACCTCTACTCAACTGGGGAAACTTCCTACATATTATGGACAGATATTCTCAACCCAAGAAGCAACTGAGACCTTGCTTTCAGCTTCTGTAGGGGAATATAGGAAAATGACAAAATGAAAGAGCAAAATGTAATCCCAAATCTCTAGCCCAATTTAAGCAGCCTATGAGACATGGACTTAGAAGATGTAAGCCACACACCTGAAACTCTTGAAATCGTAGTGACTGAGGCAAAGGAACAACTCTGGGAAGCTATAAAGGAACTCAGATCACAAATAATCTCCAGGGAGAATGCAAGATGGCCGACTGAGTGGTGGCACGATAAGAGAGCCTCTCTGAGGAAAAAAAAAAAAAAAACAACCAATACACTGGAATCTGGCAACATGGAGAAAGCCAGACAAAAGGAGAGGAATTCTCACAATCCAGGAAGAAACTGAGGAAAAAGAAAAAGAAAAAAGAAGAAGGAGGAGGAGGAGGAGAAGGAGAAGGAGAAAGAGAAGGAGAAGGAGGGGAAGAAGAAGAAGAAGAAGAAGAAGAAGAAGAAGAAGAAGAAGAAGAAGAAGAAGAAGAAGAAGCAGCAGCAGCAGCAGCATGGACAGAGCACTGGAGCTGGGCAAGCCCTGATCTCTGTACTGACATGTCTTAGAGTCAGGTGACTCATGATCGAGCTGAGATCGTGGCCCTGCTGAGAGCGGAGCTTGCTGAGCTCCAGACCCTTGGCTGGAGGAGGCGCTGAGACAGGGAGTGGAAACAGCTAGTCAAGCTGCATGAATTTTGGTGAGTGACAGGAGGACTGGCTGGGTGACATTTTGGAGTTGGGCAGGGATGGCTTAAATCAAAACCCAAGGCAGCATCTGCTGATGACTGCTAGTCCAAAGCAGATTGGTGGGATCTGCTCAAGCAGGGCCACGCCCCTAATTGAAACCCAATAGCCAGGGATGAGGCTTTTCTGGGACAGTGCCATCCCCAGAGAACACACAAATGTGTTGAAGCATAAACTGGTTGACTGGCATAGGGGGAGGAGCCAGCCCTCAGCTTGCAACTTACAGATCTGCAGCAGACTGGGGGGCAGTACTTCCCTAGCAAGTGCGCTGCAGAAAAACCAAAAGCCATATGAAAGCCCAGAGACCTCCACCACCCACCTGTCTAAAGGGGGCCAGAAAAATGAAAAGACAAAGAAAGAGCAAAAGGTCCCCAACTGCAGAACCAGGGAAAGTAAGTCCAACAGAGGTAAATGCAGAGGAGGTTGAGAGCAGCAAACCTGTAATGTCAGAGACAGCCTCATCAGAAATAAAGAAATACCTCCATGACATCATCAACGAATTTAAATCTGAAATTCTAACTCAGGTGAAGCAAGATATAAAAAGATTAATAAAAGAAGTCCTGGGTAATCCTCAAGTAGACACAAATGAAAGAATAGAGGAACCCAGAGAAAGGAGAGAAGCCTTGGATGAAGAATATAAACAAAACCTAGAATATATGAAACAAATCCAAAGAGAATATTGGGAAATTAAACACTCCATTGAAAGCTGGCAAAACCTTTAACAGAAACTAAAGACAAACTTTCAAAACTTGAAGATAGATTTGCAAAGTATGTTTGTGAAAGGAAGGATGTCTTAAAAATAACAAGGAACCAGGAAGCAATGATACAAAGGCTAGAAGATGACAAGAGGATTTATAACGTAAGAATAAAATATGTGAATGAAGATGCAGCAACAAATACAAATGAAGTAAAAAGTCTATTCACAGAAACAATTAAGGAAAACTTACCAAACATAGGTAATGAAAGTGAAGTTCAGATAAATGAGGCAACCAGAACTCCAGCCAGCTACAACCAAAATAGATCTACACCCAGACTGATAATAATCAGGATCCAAGAATCCATCACAAGAACAGAATATTAAAAGTGGTCAAAGAAACAAAACAGATTACCTACAAAGTCACAACAGACTTCTCAACGCAAACCATCAAATCAAGAAGAGCTTGGAGTGAAGTATTCCAAGCCCTGAAAGAAAATAACCTCCAACCCAGAATGATGTACCCTGCAAAACTGTCTCTGAAAATTAATGGAGAGACAAGATATTTCCAAGACAAAGAGGAACTGTGGGAGTTTGTGACCATCAATCCAACCCTGCAAAGAATACTGAAGGACATTCTAGAGAGAGAGAAGAAAACCACCAGGGTTCCAGGAATAATGGCAGAAAGGCCTCAAAGAAAGGGGCAGACAGTGGAATGAAGGAGAAAAGTAAACAAACAATGACAGAAAAATAGCATGACAGATATAAGACAGAGAAGATTGGTTATATCACTGTTTTATCTTGACTGATTTTATTTGAATCTGGTATGCTTGAGAGTGTTGAGTCTGAGAGTAGGGGCAACTACTGTGAAGATGACAGGATTCAATAGCATACCCATTCTGGTTTGATTGTTAACTGCCTTTGAAGTCCTATAATGTCTCCAATGTTTAGATTTTATTAGTAGTGTAATGCAATGCTATTTATACTATATTTGGTGATAAAGAGAATTTTATTGAAAATAACAAGAGACATCATAGTGACTACCGTAGATCACCTAGTGTTGTGTTTTTGTATGTTCTTTTCATTTCATGTTTCTCTAGGAATTTGTATTTCTGACTTATTTTGATTTGTTTCTCCCTCTAATACAGAAACACTAGGTATATGTGTAGAGACTTAGACATGTGTAGAACTTCTAAGTAGTTTATGAGAATGAATTATAGTTAATGTAAAGAAAAAAAGGAAAAGAGAGTATTCTAAAGGATATATAACTGCATGTATGTTTGAGCGTGTGGAATTAATGATCATGTTGCTAAATTTTAGTTGGATGGATGAGCAAAACTGACTGCAGTCTCACTGTTTGGATGTCCACTTTGTGGGCTTTTCTTTTGTAACTTGAACAACTCCATCTAAGAGGAAAGTATGTAATTATCAACTAGTGTTTTCTTACTGGTTACTATTTTTGTTTTTTGTTTTGTTTTGTTTTTTAGATTTTGTATTGTTTCTATCCTCTTTCTGTTTCAAAAGTTTTTCTTTAAATAAAAAAAATTTTAAAAATGCAAGAGGAGAAAAAGAAAGTGCTCTAAAGTAGATAACTGTATGTATACTTAAGTGTATGGGATTGATAACCATGTTACTGCTTTTGTTGGATTGGTGAACAGAACTGTTTGCACCTTCACTGTTTGAATGTCCACTTTGTATGCTTTAATTTTGTAACTTGAACAACTATATCCAAGAACACAGTATGTAATGTATCAAATAGTGATTTCTTACTGTTCTTTTTTGAAATTCTGTATTGTTTCTACCCTTTTTTCTGTTTTGCTTCCCCCTCTTTAAACAAAATTTAAAAAAAAATAATCTCTCATGTAAAAGATGAAACCATAAACATAATGAAAGCAAGGCTGAACACATCTAAACAAGATATAGTTTTAAAAGTAGAGGAATACTGCAAAAAGATGGAAACCTTGAATGAATGATATAAGAAATAAACAGAATACAGAACTCCAAATATCCATAACCAATTTACAACTACACCCAGACATATAATAATCAACATCCCAGGAATTTAACATGAGGAAAGAATATTAAAAGCTGTTAGAAAGAAGATGTAGGTCACCTATAAAAGAAAGCCTTTCAGAATCACAGCAAACTTCTCAACACAAACAGTGAAGTCTAGACAAGCATAGAGTGAAGTATTTTAAATCCTAAAGGAAAGCAACTTCCTACCAAGATTGACATTCCCTATAAAACTGTCCTTCAAAATTTATGGAGAAATAAGATTCTTCCATGATAAAGAACAACTGAACAACTTAATTACCACCAAACAAACCCAGCAAAGAATACTGAAAGATATTCTAGATAGATATAGGAAAAAAACACTAAGCAAGGCAAACAGACAGAAGAGAAGGTAAAGAATGAAGAGCAGAAATATAACATGACAAAAATAAATCAATATATATCAGTTATAACCATTAAAGTAAATGGCCTTAGTTCAGCAATTGAAAGAAACATTGGCAGAATGGATCAAGAAAAAACATACAACCATATACTAAATACAGGAAATCCATCTAACCCAAAAGGAAACTGATAGACTGAAAGTAAAAGGATGGAAAGCAATACCTCATGCAACAGCAACCCCCCAAAAAACAGGGATAACTATTCTGTTTGCAGACATCATGAACTTCTAAGTGAGAATGATCAAAAAAGGTAAACCTCACTACATACTAGTTAAGGGAAAACTTCAAAAGGAAGAAATAACAATCTTAAATATAATATGCAACAAATTCAGAAGCACCGAACTATACAAATCAAATATTTACAGAAATTAAAAATCAAATAAGCAATAACACAATTACCCATAACACAACATTGATACAAAGAGACAGATCAACTAGACAGAAAATCAGTAAAGAAATAACAGAACTGAATCACACCTATGAACAAATTTTCATAGTGGACTTGTACAGAGTGTTGCAACCAAAAGCTTCAAAAGATACATTCTTCTCAGCAGCAAAGAGAACATTCTCTAAAATAGAACATATACTAGCCCACAGAACATACTTAAGTAGATGCAAAAGAATTCAATCTATGCCATGCATATTATCTGATCACAGTGCCATGATATAATTAAGATGTTAACAACAAAGAAAAGCTCAGGTCCTGATGGATTCACCATGGAATTCTACAAGAAATTTAAGGGAGATTTAATGCCAGCACTCCTCAAACTGCTCAGTGAAATTGAAAGGGAAGCAATTCTCCCTAACTCATTCCTGGAAGCAAATATTACTCTAATAACAAAACCTGAGAAAGGCCTAACCAAAAAAGAGAACTATAGGCCAATCTCCCCAATGAACATAGATGCAAAAATTCTCAATAAAATATTGGCAAGCAGAAAGCAGCAAGTCTTCAGGAAGATTATACACCACAATGAAATGGGATTCATCCCAGGAATGCAGGGATGGTTCAAGATACAAAATCAATAAATGTAATCTACCATATGAACAGGGCCAAAAATAAGAAGCACATGATCCTTTCTATAAATGCAGAAAAATCTTTTGATAAGATTCAAAACTTATTCATTATAAGAACCCTACTGAGAATTGTAATAGATGGTCTTTACCTCAGTATGATAAAAGCCATCTATGACAAACCAACAGCCAGCATCACATTAAATAGCCAAAAACTGAAAGCCATTACTCTAAAATCAGGAAAAAGATGAGGGTGTCCATTATCACCACTCCTATTGAATATAGTACTGCAAATACTAGCCAGAGCATTTAGACAAGAGAGGCAAATAAAAGCATTAAGGTTATGAACACAAGTTAAATGATCATTATTTGAAGATGACATGATGCTCTGCATAGAAGAACCCCAAAGTGCCATTGAAAGACTTCTAGATATAATAACTAAATTCAGTAACCTAGCTGGATTTGAAGTCAAAATCAATAGCATCCCTATAAATAAACAGTACACTCATGGAGAAAAATAAGATAAGCCACAACCTTCAAAATAGCATCCAAAAAATGAAATACTTAGGAATCAATGTAAAAAGAAGTAAAATGTCTATTCAGGGAAAATTATAATATGCTGAAAAGAGAAATTGAAGAGGATCTCAGAAAAAGGAAAGACATTCTTTGTTCATAGGTAGGAATAACAAACATTGTTAAAATGACCATTCTCCCTAAATTATTATACAGATTTAATGCAATTCCAATGAAAATAACACTTGCATACCTCACTGACATAGAGAAATCATTCCTAAAATTCATCACAAACCAGAAAAGACCTAAAATAACAAAGGCAGTTCTGGGCACCAAAGGCAAGTCAGGAGGCAGCAGAATTCCTCATAATACTACAAAGCTACTGTGATAAAATCAGCATGGTACTAGAATGAAAACAGACCTGAAGATGAATGGAATAGATTAGAAGATACAACTACAAATACAAACATTTTCAGCCACCTTATCTTTGACAAAGGGCCCAAACACTTTCACTGGAAGAAAAATAGTCTCTATAACAAGTGTGCTGGAAAAACTGTCACTCCATATGCTGCATATGAAAACTAGACTCATGCCTATCACCATGTACCAAAACTAATGTGAAAAATGGGTCAAAGAAGTAAATATTAAAACAGAAATACTAAATCTGCTTTAAGACAAAGTAGATAGAAATGTTGATTACAGGGTTAGGCAGAAAAATCATGAACAGACAAACCACATGGGAAATACTTCCCAGAAACAATTACTGGAATCTTGTTTTATTAAAAAGTTTCTGCATGTCAAAAGAAATCTCCAACAGATTAAAAGGAAAACCCATGAATTTTGAAAAAATATCTTAGTCAACTGTCCCTCAGAAAAGATTTCTGTCTAGAACATACAAAGAATTTTTTAAAAAGTTAGACCCCTGAAATTTAAAGACCCAATCCAAAAATGGGCATCTGACATGAATACACACTTCTCAGATGAAGAAGTACAAATGACAAATGAATACATGAAAAAATGTTGAGCATCATTGGTCATTAAAGAAATGCAAATTAAAACCACACTGAGATTCCATCTTAATCCTGAAAGAATGACCAGGATCAAGAAAACTACCAACAAGAAATGCTGGATAGATTATGTGGAAAAAAGGAACAATTCTGCCCTGTTGGTGGGATTGTAGACTGGTGCAGCCACCGTGGAAATCAGTCTGGAGGTTCCTCAAAAACCTTAGATTGGGAGTCTCATTTGATCCAGCTATTCCACTTCTTGCATATTCCCAGAAGAACTGAAAACATTGTATCACAGTGATATATATGCACTCATACTTATAACAGCACAATTTGTAATAGCCAGCTCTTGGAAACATCGTAAATGCCCATCAACTGAGGAATGGATAAAAAGAAGTGATACTTTTATATAATGGAGTAATACTCAGCTATATAGAATGATCACATTTAGACTTTTGCAAGTAAATAAATGCAACTTGAGACCATATTTGTAAGTGAAATAAATCCAATTCACATGTATAAATACCATATTGTCTCCCTAGTGTATCAAATGGTAAGAGTACATAAGATAGAAAATCCTAAATAAATACTGTGAAAAGGTAAGAATCTGATAAAATGGAAAAAATATAACTCAGAGAAAAGCATGGAAAAAAAGGAAGGGAAAGGAAAAAATATCAAAATTTTTATAAACACAGTTAAGATAGCTAAGATGATTGTGCTAGAAATTCTATTACTTCTTGGAACAAAATAGTTAACATTCATATGATGGAAACAATTTTTTATGTTTCTGTCTGCTTATCTGAGGAAATTTTTTGAAGATTGCTATGTAAAACAGCCATCTTAGTTATGTTCCTACCACCTTGTTTTGAAGGCCTATATTGTTATTGTTTTGGGGTGTTTGCTGTTGTTGTTTGCCATTTTTGTTTCTTGTTTTTCTAGTCATTTGTTTTGTTTTTCCCTCCAATACAGAAAGGATAAGTGTACATGTAGAGGCTGATACATGCCTAGAACCTCTCCTAAACAATTTATGAGAATTGATTGTATTATGTGTGATGATAGGAATAGCTACTTTGAAGAAAAAGAGACATTATGGTAGCCATTGCTTATTTCATAGTGTCAGGTTGTGAAATCCACTAATGCTTTTATTTGTTTAGAGTTATTTCAGTCTGTCTTGTATTATTTCATTGCAACATACGTAAAGATGTGGACAGCTCTTCTGAACAGAACAAGAGACAATTCAGCAGACATTGTTGATTTGCCTATTATCTGGTTTTGAAGACATGTAATGCTTTCATTATTCTGTATTGATCAGTGTTATACTATTTTATTTTGTCTGAGTTCATTGTGGGTGAAGACATAGAAAACTATTTAGAAGAAAATAAGACATTATGGTAGCCACTTTTTTATTTTAAAGAGAATAAAAGAAAAAGGACAGAACAAAGCAAATCAGGACAGAACAATGTAAGCAATGCAGTGTTTCACAATAAGACAACCAGATATTAACAGTAGCAACCATAATGTTTCTTTGAAATAGTTGAGCACTTCACATACAATAATATCAAACATAACAAAATAGTATAAAACCATTCAAGAGAATGAAAGTATTACAGGACATTCAAAACCATATAACAGAAAATGAACAATGGCTACTATAATGTTTGAGTTTCCATAAAAAAATTTGTTTCTACTCTCATACATATTAAAATCCAATAAGATACAACATGATAGAACCAATGGTAATATAAGAACAAAAGCATGGTAGGACTTCAAAGCAAGATGATACTAAATCAGCAATGGCTGCCATAACGTCTTGTTTTCTTCAAAGTAGCTATTCATACCATCACACATAATAAAATCAAACAAAACAGGATAAAACCATTCCAACCAATGAATCAAAACATTGTAAGGCTTCAAAGCAATGTAATGGGGAACCATGATTACCATAAAATCTTATGTACTCTTACCATTTCTTTCACTGGGTAGATTATATGGTATTTATACATGTGAGCTTGGTTTATGAGTATGGTCTCAATTTGGTATGGTCTCAAGGTCCTAACTTGGCTGAGTGTATTTCTAGTTGTAGTTGTATCTTCTAATCTATTCCATTGATCTTCAGGTCTGTTTTTATTCAAGTACCATGTTGATTTTATTACAGTGACTTTGTAGTATATCTTGAAGTCAGGGATTGTGATGCTTCCTACCTTGCTCTTGCTTAAAATTGCCTTTGGAATTCTAGGTCTCGTTCCAGATGAACTTTAAGAATTTCTCTAGGTCTCTGAGATATGCTGGTGGTATTTTGATTGAGATTGCATTGAATCTGTACAACAATTTTGTGAGAACGGCCATTTTCACAATATTTATTCTTCCTATTTATGAACAAGGGATGACTTTCCATTTTCTGAGATCCTCTTCAATTTCTTTTTCAGTGTATTATAATTTTTCCTGAATAGATCTTTTACTTCTTTCATCAGATTAATACCTAAGTATATCATATTTTGGATTGTATTGTGAAGGGTGTGGCTTCTCTTATTTCTCTCTCAGTGATTTTGTTGTGAGTATATAGGAATGCTATTGATTTTTGAATGTTGAGTTTGTATCCAGCCACACTACTGAATTTATTATACATAGGAGTCTTTCAGTGGAGTTTGAGTTTCTTCTATGTAGAATATCATGTCATCTGCAAATAACTTCCTTTTTTCCTATCCTTACTCCTTTTATTTCTCTCTTTTGTCTAATTGCTCTGGCTAGTATTTCCAGTACTATGTTGAATATGAACAGTGTGATAATGGATATCCTTGTCTTGTGCCTAATATTAAGGTAAAGGCTTTCAGTTTTTGGCCATTTAATATGATGCTGGCTGTTGGTTTGTCATAGATGGCCTGTGTCATATTGAGGTAAATACCATCTATTCCACTTCTCTGTGAGGTTCTTATCATGAATGAGTGTTGAACCTTATCAAAAGCTTTTTCTGAATATATATCAATGATCATGTGATTATTACTTTTGGCTCTATTGATATGGTGGATTATATTTATTGTTTTATGTATTTTTGAACCATCCCTGCATTCCTGGGTTGAATCCCACTTGGTTGTTGTGTATAATCTTGATGATTTGCTGCATCCTGTTTGCCAATATTTTATTGAGAATTTTTGCTTCTATGTTCATTAGGGTGATTGGCATGTAGTTCTCATTTTTAGTTGGGTCTTTCTCAGGTTTTGGTACTAGAGTAAGATTTGGTTTCAGGAATAAGTTAGAAAGAATTGCTTCCCTTTAAATTTCATTGATGAGTTTGAGAAGTGTCAGCATTAAGTCTTCTTTGTATTTCCTGTAGAATTCCACAGTGAATCCGTGTGGACCTGAGCTCTTCTTTGTTGGTAAGTGCCGGAGTCCAGCTGCGGCAGGGCTCAGGGGTCCCAAATGTGGTCAGGGAGTTGGCGAGTGACAGACAGAAGACACTGCATACCCGTCTGTGAGTGAATCTGAATCTATTTTATTTTGAGAAGCTGGAGTATATATTTGCTAACTTTTTTCACCTTTGTAACACTTTAATCTTGTTACTTAATTAGTTGGAAAATGTAAGCCGATGCACCTGGATGCCCACAGGAGGGAGAGATGGAGTGGCAGCTGTGAAGCTATCATGCCGCTCCCTACATTTTTTCCCCTATCACTTATAGGAGTATGGCAGGCCCTGTGAGGATAGCGCCTGTCTTGGGTCAAGGACTCTTCATATGAATCCAACCAGGCCTTACCTGTCATGGGCCTGCAGGACAGCAATTGGTCCTGTGCCTGTCTTAGGCGGCCGGTGGCATAACATATGTGTCCTAGTTGCCCGTCTCTGGCTGCCTGTAGGACAGCGCCTGTCTTGGGTCAAGCACTTTTCATATGAACTCAACCAGGACTTACCTGTCATGGGCCTGCAGGACAGCAATTGGTCCTGTGCCTGTCTTAGGCGGCCAGTGGCATAACATATGTGTCCTAGTTGCCCGTCTCTGGCTGCCTGTCCAGTGTCTCAGGGCAGTTGTCTCACAGGAATTTTGTAAATCCTCCTCCATGAGCTCTTTCATTTAAAGCTTTTGTATAAACTCTTTCATACTACTCACAGAAGGTAAAATTTCACAATTAGTTTTCACAAAGTTATCTAGAGGGTTTCTAGTAATTCCTCTGGAGTTTCTATTTTCGGTTTCACATTGAGTATTACATGAAAATATATATATGTGAATTACACAAATTACAATTATCAGTACAAAACATTACAAGATCCTCACGCCCAATTCCCACATGTGGTGTCCTTTTCCTGGAGAAGCGATTCCTTGAAGCGCTCTCCTCCACCCATGGACCTTGTCACAAGGCGTGGATGGACTAGGACGCAGCATGGATGGAAAAGGGTGCCGCAGGTAAGGACTTAATTACATTTTCATTTTTATTAACAGAAATTGTGTTATTCAGAAGTTTTACATCTTCTCAACCCAGGTTTGGTAGTTCTTATGTTTCTAGGAATCTCTCCATTTCTTCTCCATTATCGAAAATTTGCAAGTAGAGTTTTTTGAAATAGGTGTTGATGATCTTCTGTATTTCCACAGAGTCTGTAGTGATTTCACTCTTTTCATTCCTTATTGCATAAATTTGAGTTTTCCCTTTCCATTTTTTAATAAGGTTGGCTCGTGGCTTATCAATTTTCTTTATTCTTTCAGAGAACCTACTCTTTGATTCATTGATTGTATTGTTTTCTTTGTCTCTATTTCATTAATTTCTGCTCTGATCTTTATAATTTCCTCCCTTCTTTTGGTTTTGGGCTTGACTTGCTCTTCTTTTTCTAGATGTTTGAGGTGTACCATCAGGTTGTTTATTTGTGTTCGTTCTGTTTTCCTGATGTGGGAATTCACCGCAATAAATTTTCCTCTGAGGATGGCTTTCATTGCATCCCACAGTTTCCATTAAGTTGTATTTGTATTTTCTCTTGCTTGTAGATATTGTTTCATTTCTTCTTTAATTTCCTCTGTGCACCCCTGATTGCACAAGAGTGTATTATTCAATTTCTATGTGTTTGTGGCATTTTTTGCAGTTTCTTTTATCATTAATTTCTAGTTCCATGGTGCTATGATCTGATAACATGCATGCAATAATTTCAATTCTTTTGCATTTAGTTAAGTATGTTCTGTGGTCCATTATATGGTCTGTTTTAAAGAATGTCCCATGTGAAGCTGAGAAGAATTTATATTCTGATGTTGTTGGATGGAACACTCTGTATATGTCTATAATTCCATTTGTTCACAGGTGTGATTCATTTCTTTTCTTTGCTGATTTTCTTTGTGGCTGATCTGTTCCTTTGTGTCAATGGCATATTAAGGTCTCCTGTTATAATTGTGTTATTGCTTATTTGGTTTTTCATTTCTGTTAATACTTGTTTTGTACAGGTGGGTGTTCTCAAATTGCTGCATAGATATTTAAGATTATTACCTCTTCTTATTGAAATTTTTCCCTAACTAGTATGTACTGGCCTTCTTCGTCTCTTTGTATCATTCTTGGTTTGAAGTTCACACTGTCTGCAAACAGAATAGCTACCCCTGATTTTTTGTTTTGGTTCCTGTTGCATGAGGTATTATTTTCCATCCTTTTACTTTCAGTCTGTAATTTTCCTTTTGGATTAAATGGGTTTCTTGTAGACAGCATATGGTTGGATGTTGTTTCTTGATCCATTCTGCCAGTCTGTTTCTTGTAATTGGTGGGTTGAGGCCATTTACATTAGTGGTTATAACTGTTATGTATTGGTTTATTTTCGCCATGTTATTTTTCTGCAGTTACATCATTATCTTTCCACTCTGTTTAATTGTCTGCCTTGCTTGTTGGTTTTTCCCATGTCTATCTAGAACGTCTTTCAGTATTATTTGCAGAGTTGGTTTGGTGATCATGAAGTTCTTCAGCTGTTCTTTGTCATGGAAGTATCTTAATTCTCAATCCATTTTGTAGGACAGTTTTGCTGGGTCCATCAGTTTGGGTTGGAAGTCCTTCTCCTTTATGATCTGAAGTACTTCATTCTATGCTCTTCCTGACTTCATTGTTTGTGTTGAGAAGTCTGCTCTGATTCTGATGTGCTTTCCTTTATAGGTGATCTGTCTTGTCTCTCTAACAGCTTTTAATATTCTGTTCTTATGTTGGATTTCTGGGGTGTTGATTATTATATGTGTGGGTGTAGTTTTATTTTTATTTTTAATTATATTTAAAGAAAAATAAACAGAAAAAAGGGAAGGAACAGTACAGTTTCAAAAAACAATAAACAATAAGAAATCACTAGTTGATAAATTACATATTGTCTTCTTAGATTTAGTTGTTCAAGTTACAAAATTGAAGCATACCAGGTGGACATTCATACAGCGAGGCTGCAACAGTTCTGTTCATCAATCCAACAAAAACTCAGCAATATGGTTATCAATCCTACACACTGAAACATACATGCATATATGTCCTTTAGAGCACTTTCTCTTCCTCCTTTTGCTTTGTAAGTCCATTATCTGTTTAGTTATGTCATATTTCAGCTTGCTCAGTACCTTACTGATATGTTTCACTGTGATTTACTTTTTAATAAACTTTTATAATTCTGTTGCTTTGTTTTTGAGTTTCTCTTCATCCATTCCCCATGGGTCAGCTTTGGGGGAGTTGGGAGTTTTTAGAGGTATTTTGTTACTTTGTTATCTTTCTTTTTAAAACTGTTATTACTATTATTATTATTATTATTATTTTGAAGATAGTAAAATACATCAGAACAAGACAGAACAAAGTCAACTGAGACAGTGCAGTGAATTTGGTACAGAACCTCCCAGCAGGTTACTAGGATAACAGTAATACATACAATAGTATAACTCATTTTCTTCACAATAGTTGTTCTTTCAATCTGGTACAGCAAAATTGAAGGAAACACCAAACTTATAAAAGCAGCATATTGAATAGAGCAATACCATTAATCAGAACAGAGCAAAACAGTGATAAAGATATTTGCCTTCAAAGAGATGATAGAAGGATATCCTCCTTATTTGCTATATTGCATATGTTGATCCTCCCAAGAGATACTCAAATCTCTGGCTCCCATTTGCTAATGGGGAAGGGTGGATGTTTGATTCTTAGCCTGCACATTGGAAGGCTCATAGCCACTTACCATAGTGGTGAGATAACTGCTTGTTTTCCCAGCACCCCAAGTTCCATCATGGCGTGGAGCTCAGGGAAAACCAATGATTCTCACTTTGGGGTGGCCATGGCTTGTTAGGCCACAGCCATTTACCAAAGCAGTGAGCTGGCTGCTTGTTTTCCTAGTGTCCCAAGTTCCAACATAGTGTGTAGCTCAGGAAACACCAGTGATTCTCTGGGGTGGCCGTGGCTTGCCAGGCCACAGCCACTTACCAGAGTGGTGGGCTGGCTGCTTATTTTCCCAGCACCCCAAGTTTCAACATGGCCTGTAGTTTTATTTTGGTTATGGCTATTTGGAATTCTATGCTTTGCTGATGCATATGTCAGTTTCCATTCTCATGTTTGGGAAATTTTCAGCTATTATTTCTGTATATATCCTCCTTATATCATTTGTGTTGTCCCCTTCTTTTTCATTTCTCCCAGTCAATCTTGTGTTGTTTTTCTTTGCATGATCTTGCAGCTGTTGAATTGTTATTTCCTGATTCCTTGTTATTTTGAAAAGATCTTTCCTTTCCTGTTCATTAGCGAGATAGGAAATTCTTTTTTCATTTTCAATCAGGCGGTTTTGCCATCTTTGAATGGAATTTTTTTTCCTGTATATCTCTTTGAATCTGCTTCATGCATTCTGTTTCTTATATTGTTCATTCAGGGTTTCCATCTTTTTGCATTGTTCCTTTAATTTTTTACTGTGTCTTCTTTAGATGTGTTCAGCGTTTCTTTCATTGCCTTTTGCATTTCTTCTTTTATCTGGGAGATTATTTCTGATTTGAGTTCTTTTATCACTTCCTAGAGTTGTTTCTTTATTTCAGTTGATATTATTTCAGGTATTTCACCTGTATGGCTCATATTTTCCTTTATGTACATGGCTCCCAGGCTTTCTTAGAATGGATGGGTTGTTTGAGATTGCATTTTGGTCTTTTGTTCTGTCATTTTCCTTTATTTCTGGGTTTTGAGTGATGTTCTAAAGATTCCCCCAGGTGTGTTGGAAATTACCTTGTGCACCCTTGTCTCCTGGGACTGAATGTAGGTCACTGAACATGGACCAGTCAGGCCCACAGGACCTCCTGTGCTACCTCTGGTGTTCCAGGAACCTGGGCAAACTCCTAACCACTGGACGTGGGCTCCTAATTACTGGGAGCTCAGGCATGCTGGAACACACCTCGTGCACCTTCAACTTCCCAGATTGAAAGCAGTTTGCTAGTTGTGGTCCAGTCAGGCTCCTTTGCCACCTCAGGTGTTTCAGGAATCCAATCAGGCTCCCATGCCACCTCAGGTGTTTCAGGAATCCAGGCAGGCCCCTAACTGCTTGGAGTGATGTTCCAAAGCTCTTCCTGAGCCTGTGCTTGTGTGCTTGAATGCACTTCACATGCCATCAGCTCCACAGATTGAAAGAAGGTCACTAGAGGTAGTCCAGTCAGGGTCTTGGAAATTCCCATGCCACCTCCCCAGTTTCACAAAGCTGGGTGGGCTCCTAACTGCTGAGAGTGATGGTATAAAACTCTCCCCAAGCCATTGCAGGCATGCTGGAATGCACTTCGGGCACCCTCATCTTCCCAGATTGAAAGATCACTAGGTGTGGTCCAGTCAGGCCTGAGGAACCACCTATGCCACCTCCAGTGTTTCAGGAAGATGGGCAGGTTCCTAACCACTTGGACAATGGTCCAAGGTGCTCTGTGAGCCAGCACAGGCTCACTGTGACTCACCTCACATTCCCTCAGCTCCCCAGATTGAAAGAAGGTCACTAGGCATGGTCCAGTCAGGCCCATGGAACCTCCCATGCCTCCTCTGGTGTTTCACGAAGGCAGGTGGGCCAGAAATTTCCTTTGTGCAGGAAAAAAAGTAATTATTGTGCACACTGGCCAAACATTACTAAGCATGTGGAATGGATGCTTTTGGCCAAAGCCTGTAGATAGTAGTTTTACAGGCTGAAATCTGATTTGCTGCTGATTGGGCTAATCATCCTAGAATTAGATGGAAAGCTCCTAATGGAACACAGGTTTCATGGAACATATGGCCTTGGTTGCTTCCTGGGTAGATAGGAAGATATACTTTGGAATTTCCTTTATTACAGGAAAGATGGGTCAAAAGTATCACCCAACCATACAATGTGTCATCCCTCCAACACCAGTGGTCCTGAAGTATATTTTACTGGTCTGACCACTTAGCCACCATTTTTCTTTTGTCTAGTTTTTGAGGATGAAATTTTACATATAGAATCACCAGCTTACTACACTAAGTGATATTTTTATGACACACAAGAAAGACTATTGCTACTGGGTTTTGGCATGCTGCAGTTTCCTCCTTGGGGTGGTTTCTTGATTGTTTCTGTCCAGAGCAAAGATTCAGTCAAGACAAGCATAAGAAATAACAAAGTTTTATTAAAGTCTTGCAAGGAAACAGGCACTGAAGAGTTAATTTGGGCCAAGTAAATGTGGAAAAAGAAGTACATTCTACATTGTGAGGGTGATCCACCATGGAACACTGAACACAGTGGTAAAATCTCAATGTGGACTGTCTTTTTGTGTCACCCATGCCTCAGGCTGATGTCAGGTGTAGGCTATTCCATTAAAACTTGGCTCAAGTTCTGGCAAGAAGTTCACATGGCATGGCCTTGGGAGCTGTTCTGCACATGTGTCCTGGGATTCTATGTTTAACACGTCATACCTACTACCCAGTCAACCCTAATCTCCTGTGGTATTTCCCCCTAAGAGACACATATCCCCAAACTTTTTTATGTGGTACTAAGGGATTAGAGGTTTCTGTCTTTAGCTTCTTCTGGCTAGGAGAGGATTTAGACACTACCTACTGTGGAGTAGGTGCTCTCCAAGTACATTGGGTTGTTGTGACTCACTGACTGGTTTGAAGAAAAAAAAAAAGCCTGTCAGAAGGCAATAAGAAAATAGCTAGTGTCTATTGAGTTGTCTGTTCAATGGGATAAACAAACTTTATGATAATATTATGAATGTAGAACTCAAATAAGATGAACAGCTCAGATTTCTATGCTTCTTGTGTAGGGTAAAATACGGCAAAAAGAGGGCTTAGATGAATTATCGAGAGCCTGATAGCCATAGCCTTAGCATGATTACCCACATAATGGATTTTATTAAAAATGGGACCTTCAGTACAGGTTCCCATTTAAGATGAGATGAACTAGGGTGATTAGTGACTCTTTATCTGCACAAGGAACAATACTAGACTCATGCTTTTTGAAGAAAAGCCTCAGGACTGCCATAGGTTCTCAAGAATAGCTTTTTCTTAGTCCTTTGACAATTTTAGTGACCATTTCCTATGTAGGATTTTTATCACAGCATCCCATGAGGAAGGACCAAAATGGTTCTTCAGCAATTGGGAGTAAGCCTAAGGCCTTGAGGGGGTGAAAGAGTGCCCTTCTTTTCTCCATATCAGCCTTTCAACTCTCTAAGGAGACATTAGACATAACTCTTTGGAATCTTTTGCAAAGAATGTTTGCATTCTGTTTGGGAAGACTAACTGCCTCTAAGAGTTTAGACATTTCTGCTTGTGTTTTATAAGTGATTGCTTATTAGTTACCAAGTTTCATCTTTCCACATTGCTGGGTGGACATATATCACTAGAAAGGAGTATTTGAAAAAAAAAAGTGTATATATAGTCTTAGTCTTTAGCCTGTAAAACTACTACCTGCAGACACTTGCCACAAGTGTCCATCTAATATACTTGATAGTGTTTGGCCAATATGCACAAGAATAGTTATTTTATTCCCAGCACAAAGGATCTCTGGCTAAGAAGATATATAACTTCATGTCTTTTTCACAGTAAGAGCTATGAGCTCTGTTCTTTGAGCAATTGTCCCAGAGGAAGTTGGCCTCAGTGACCTATTGTGAACTGATAACTGTATGACCTGCCTTTTGATGTCCCTCTTGAACAAAGTTCCTTCCATCAGTGAATCATACCTTTTCGCATTCTTGGTGTTGCAGATCATTGATGTCTTGCTGCTTGCATAGGTCTGGCAGTTCACTTATTCACAGAGTGGCTAACTTTTGTGTTTGTAGGTATCTGTGAGGCAGTATTAAGAATAATGCACATTTTGTAATAGCCTCAGGAGTGTCTAAGAGAATGACCTGACTTGGTAAGCCATTCTCTTGTTAACCACAAGTAACCTTTTGTCTCCAGTGTTATTCTGATCAATGGGAAGTTAGGTCTAAAAGTCACTGTTCTAAAGTTCATTTGGCAGCTTCCTGTGTTAGTGTCGTTGTAGTTGCTATTGTTTTAGGCAGGGTGACCACCCAGTAGCCACTCCATCTTTTCTTTGAAAAGTATGCCAGTGGTTAGAATTCTTGGCCCAGCCTTTGGATCAAGATACCCAAAGCAATTCCTCTGTTTTCTGATATGCAGAAGAAAGGTTTTCTTAAGCCAGGTATTATGCCATTCAGTAGAATCCATCTGTTGGCTAATTAGGTCAGAAAGACCTGGCATAAATGCAACAGATTAAATCCATTTTGGCCTTTGCTTGAATTTGAGAATTGCCCCCAATTTTGCTAGTGAACCTCTTTCTAACAAGGGAGTGACATTGTGGGACAATTACAAATTCATGATTAAAAATTTGTACTTCAAAGTGGTGCATCAGAACAGGAGTAAACAATATCTAACTATGGGTCCCCTACACCCTCACTATAGCTATAGATCTAGAGGGTGGTTTTCCTGAGAAGTAAGTTAAAAACAGAATGAAGTAATTGAATTGACTTACCCATAATTTCTTGTGTTACACAGGATTCCTCACAAGGAAATAGTTATGCTCTCAGAGAGGGACATTGCCAGTCATGTACACAGTATCTAGGCTGGGTAGAAATTACACCCCAAACTATGCCAAATCAACCAGTAGACTAACTTAGTAATCACACATGCTTAATTCCAGTAACACAACACTGTAGATCCAGCCATGTCTGAAAAACTCCCTAACCATCATGATCACTTGAGGCTTTGTGGGTACATCTAGACACAAGCTATAATACTCTCCCTTGGGGGCCATTCTAAATGCCATAATTTCTGGACATTTCCTGTGATAAATGACCACAAAACATTGAACATCAAAGATTTCACTTCACCTTCTGTTTTAATCAGAAACAATTTAACTGAAAAATAATCTCATACTTTAAACTGCCATCCTGTACCCATGTCTTGCCATTTCCTAGCTCATAGTGAACTGAAACAATGTGAGAATGTCAGTGGAATCTACTAGGTGTGGTTCATGAAGTTTCTTATGACCTGTCTTGGGGTCCATAGAGAGAGACATATAGTCATTAGATCCTTAAAATGACATCCCATGCAGAAGAAGGAGATCTAATGATCCCACAAAGTGCCCTGTGTGAAAGTTAAGTATTTAGTAAATAGAAGTCTATCTGAAACTATGATGATGCTAGCTTTTTTTCATAGAAATTTCCTTTTGAGCCACATGATGGCTCTAGCTCTAACAGGTCCAAAAAATGAGGTATAGTACATAGATGAAAAGAAAACAAAAGACAAGCAAAGTTATGGGATCAGGGGAAATAGCCTCTAAGCCTGAAGCCTGTTCTCTGGCTTTTTATTAGTCTTTTTTTTTTTTTTTTTTTTTTAACAAAAAGCAGATGCAGGAGATGGGAGAGGTAAAGAACAGATAAATAAGAACTTAATTGTTTAACTATATCAGGGACATTCTCTGGCTGTATTTGGCCTTCATGTTTACCATTCTTTTGGGCACATCTTAACAAAGCATCTTGTGTTGTCCCAGCAACATTCCACTGAGATTAAGGTTCTTCATTCATTTCCTTAACACAATGCATTTGTAAGACTTCCTCCAAAACAAGCAATTCTATGGCTAGTAGAACACAAAGTCCCTGGGGTAACCAAAGGTTGAACTAATTAATTTAAGTTAATCTATGACCCACACACTATGTTTGTGTTCTTAAGATGAAATCCCATACAGATGAAGGAGACCTGATTTGAACCCAGGAAGTGTTCCTTGTAAGGTGCAATTATTTACTAGACTGACATCTCTGTCTAAAGCACTAGCATCTTTCATAGAAGCATAGAAGAAAGCCCTACTGAGGACTTCTTGTCTTCATACTGGGGCCCACTAATTCTTAGAGACAGGGAGTTGGAACACTGGATGGCTCTATCTAGTACTTTAAAACTCCTATGAGATTAGTGTAACAATGTAAGCAGTAGAAACCAGTAGGCTTATGTAAAGGCAACATGACACTGAATGTATTGTGCCTGGATTTGGACAGAGAGCAGGATAAGACCTTCTTCCCTAAACAAAGAGAAATGTGTCCCTTTTATAAGGATGGAGTGAAGGCAGAGGACAGACATTAGGTGGGAAGATTCCAATGAACATCTTTGGTTAAAGTGTTATGGCAATCTTGCTTCTTAGTAGGCAGAGTCCTTTGAAATGTTCATTGTAATTTTTGGGTGTCTCCAGATGTCTCTAGTGCCTGAAAAATTCCTTGCCTTATCTTACCTCCTTTCCTGTGCTTGCCATTGACAGCTTTGGGTGCTGAGTCAATTTTCCTGCAGAGAGTAGCACTTGCACTGTTAAACATGGGGGATGGGAGAGCCAAGTCCAGTTGGACACTTACAGTTAGGGTGGAATCTTTCCCCACTTAAATTCCTTTAGCCATGGTTAGGCTTCTTAATGATTTTATTTAAGCAGTGTGGAGGCTCTTGATAAACCTTAGGTCTTGCATTTATCCTGATAGTAAAACTTGGTGCTTTGTTTAAAGCAGTAAAGACAGACTCACAGTCAATTGAACTAAAGTTTACTGACTTTATTTTTTTGTTCAGGCCATCAAGTATATGTTTCTAAATTACCTGCATTTTGTTACCAGAAACAAGAAAGGATTCTAAAAACAAATATGGTGTTGGCTGATCCAAAATATTGTCCAGCTATGTGACAAGACAAAATGGTAGCCAGATATGTGATGAGACAAGACACCTACTATGATTATGCAAAGTAAGCAGCCATCTAGGAGCATAGCACAGATGAGATTTTGAGCACAAAAAGAAGTAAATTGGTGTAGGTGGCTAGTCAGAAAGCCTACCAAGTTAGCAACAGCTATTTTTCCAAAAAGGGTAGGGAAGCTGAACAAAGTATCATGGAGAACAAAAATGAAAGGGCATAATAACAGAATTACTGGCTATTTAACTCATGCACACACAAAGTGTGACCACAAATCAGAAAAAAGAAATAAAAGGGGAGACAAATTTGAAGTGGGTCTGCAGGTCTCTCATGGGTGAAAGGAAAGCCCAGAGGCTATGCATTCTCTCCCCACTCCAAATGCTAGGAAACACAGAAAGCATTTCCTGACACTATGAGAGGTCTCCTGAATTCCTCATTCTAGGAAAGAGGTAGGAAGAAAAAAAAAGTGCCCAAAAAGCCTCACCTGCTTTGTTGGCTAGTTATTGCAAATATCTTACTGGGTTTTGGGGTGCTGGGGTCTTCCTGAGGTAGTTTCTAGGTTTTTTATGTCTTGATTGAAGAGTTGGCCAAGACAAGCACAACAGTAGCAAGGTTTGATTAAAAGTAAGAAAAGAAACAGACTCTGAAGGATGAGTTTGGGCAAAGTAGAAGCAGAAAAAAAATGTATACCCTACAGTGTGACAGTGGTCCACCATGCAAGAGAGAACAATGGCAAAAATATAACATGGACTATCCTTTTTCTATGGCCCACTCCTCAGGCTAATATCAGGTCTATGTCATGCTACTGAACACTTAAGTTTTCATGAGTATTCCATATGCAGGGCTTTGAGGATTGTTATGTGCCTGTGTCCTGGCATTTTGTAATTAACAGGTCACACCTACTACCTAGCCTGCTTTGCCATGTCCTAATCCCCTGTCTCACTATCTCTTTTAAATACTGAAGTCAAAATAATGAAACAAGTGGTTCTTCAAAACTAGATGACATCGTATATTTTAACCATTGCTCAGAGTGGAATCTGATGCAACATTAAAACTAAGAATTATTTTTATATTCCTGATAACTCTGACAATGTTCCATTGGACTTTGAAGACCTTTTCCAGTAAGCTAATGTCTAGTCTAGATCCCTTTGGGAAAAGTTTTAATGGTAGGTTCTCACCACATCAAATTGATGGAAATACTGATTATTGGAACTGTCATTATTTTAGTACTATTATTTTGATCTTACATATTTAATTGTGATATAATTTATTTCTTCTAGATTAAAAGCCATCTACATACAAGTAATTATAAAATGACATATATTGGAGGCCCTTATATAGGCCCCTAAAAAGTTTCCTTGACTTGTTTTATTTAAAAGAGAATAAACACCGGGGCGGGAACTTATCAGCCATTCCAGAACTCTGCATCATGTTGGAACTTTGGGCGCTGGAGAACAGGCAGCTGACTTGCCACCCTGGTGAGCATCTGGTGTCCTGGGAAGCCACTGGAATGACGGGGCGAGAACTATCAGTGACTCCTAAGCTCAGCATCATGTTGGAACTTTGGGCGCTGGGAGAACAGGCGGCCTACTGACCGCCCTGGTAAGCAGCTGGGGTCCTAGCAAGTCGCCGGTGCACTGGGGCAGGAACTTATCAGTGATTCCCGAACTCTTCATCATGTTGGAACTTTGGGCGCTGGAGAACAGGCGGCCGACTCGCCACCCTGATGAGCAGCTGGTGGCTTGGCAAGCCACTGGCACGCCAGGGCAAGAACTATCAGCGACTCCTAAGCTCAGCATCATGTTGGAACTTTGGGCACTGGAAGAACAGGTGGCCTACTGGCTGCCCTGGTAAGCAGCTAGGGCCTCGCTGGTGCACGGGCTAAGAATCAGACATTGATCCAATTCCCCCCCACCACATTAGCAAGTAGACACCGGTGGTCTTTTTGGAGTATCTTTTTGGAGGATGAATGTATACAGCATGGCAAGTAAGAGGGATTTCCTTCTACCATCTCTTTAAAGGCAAATATTTTTATCACTGTTTTGCTCAGTTTTGATTAATAGTAATGCTTTATTCAATATTCTGTTTTTAAAAGTTCGATATTTCGTTCCATTTTCCTCTATTTGATTAAAAGAACAGCTAATGTGAACAAAATGGGCTGTACTATTGAGCCCATTGCTTGTGTCCTGGTGACATGCTCTGAGGTTCTGTGCTAGTTTTATTGCAGTGCAAGTTGCAGGGGTTTGTTCTGTCTTGTTCTGCTGTATTTTGCTACCTTCAAAAAAAAAAAAAGTAGATAAGAAAGTAACAAAATACCTCCAAAAATCTCCCAACTCCACCAAAGCTGATCCATGGATCATGGATGAGGAAAAACTCAAAAACAAGGCAACAGAATTATATAAGGTGATTAAAAGTATATAACAACAACAAAACAAGTCAGTAAGGTACTGAGCAACCTGAAACAGGATATAACTAAGCAGATAATGGACTTAAAAAGTAAAAAGAAGAAAATAAAGTGCTCTAGAGGATATGGCTGCATGTATGTTTGAGTGTGTAGGATTGATAACCATGTTGCTAAGTTGTTACTGGATCATTGAACTTCTTTGCAGTCTCACTGTTTGAATGTCCACTTTGTATGCTTTAATTTTGTAACTTTAACAACTAGGTCTAAGAAGACAATATGCAATTTATCAACTAGTGATTTCTTCTTTTTTTCTGAAATTCTGTATTGTTTCTACCCCTTTTTCTGTTTTGTTTTTTTTTCTCTTTAAATAAAAATTTAAAAATAAAATAAAAAATAAAAGAGAATAAAACCTAACACAATAAAAAAATAAACCCAATCAAAATAAAACAGTGAAAGTGACACAGAACTTCAAAACAGTATAATAGGAAATTGACTGCTAATGTAATATATCTTGTTATCTTCACAATAGTTGTCCATACCATCAGATATAGTAAAATAAAAATAGTGAAAATGATGCAGATCTTCAAAACATAGTAAAATCAAATAGAACAAAACAGAATAAAACCAATCAAAACAGAACATTGAATAAAACAATAAATCAGAACAAAACTAAATAATGAGAATATTGGATTTCAACAACATGACAGAAGAAATGTATTTGCTACATTGTATACTGTTATCCTTCTTAAAGATGCTCAGACTTCCAACCATAGGCTTGCAAAGTCAATCAAATAATACAAACATTTAGTTGTTTTTGTACCTCAGTTGCTGTCAACTCAGCCTGTCCTTCTAACCAGTTGATTGCTTATGGAGGAGATGGAATCTTGATTCTCATCCCACATGCCAGTTGGCTCACAAGAAGGACAAATTGGCTTGGCTCTCTTCCTGGGCCCTGCATGGATTTTTTGGCTCATGAGGGGTGAATTGGGTTCTCTCTTTTGGGCCCCACGTGGTTTTCATGGCTTATGGGAAGGGCAAACTGGCTTCTCTCTTCTTGGGCAATGCATGGTTTGTGCAATTTAGAGGAAGGGAGAATCCTTGACTTTTGAAAACACTACTCTGATGATTCTCAAGTGAAAGAATTTAGATAGGCCATTTGTTATTTACCTCTAATTACAGTTAAGGACATCTCTTCACAAGATGAAAATATACAAATATGCAAGTTAGGTACTGGGCCTCAAGTAGAGTCAGGATGACCAGACTTTGGTCAGATAAGCAGTAAGTCTGAGGTTAACAGTTAATAAGAACAAGGTGCACAATTAAATCTGGGGATGTAACAAGCAAGGTTAAAAAAAAAAAAAGGTAATGGATTACCGCTATAATAATTTCTGTTCCTACCCACCTGGAAAATGTTTCTCCTTCTCACTTAGTTCTTTTAATGAACCACTTGGATAGGACAGAAGCCAGAAGTTTCTTGAAGATACATGCTTGCTATGTGCATTGACTCATATGCTTACTATATGCATTGACTTCTTATAGGCCCATTTTTGGTTTAAATAAACTTTTTTCAGTTCTACAATTTAACTTTAGTTTGACTTGGAGTGTTCTGTTCCATGGTCATGTTTTCAGTATAAAAAAATCCTGAGTGAAGGTTCTTCATAGCACCCCACTTTTGGGTCCCCTCCTGAATATTGGGAGCTGTTCCTGTTTGCTTAATAAACATTCCCCCTATCTAGCTCCTTTGTCCTCAACTGCATTCTTTGACTTTATGAGACATGGACTTATCAACCCCTGCAGTGGGCTCCAATCTTCTACAGGGTGTGACAGTGCACAGCAAGAAAGAACAACAGATGAAATAGTAGTGCAACAGGGATCTGGGATGACCAGCTGTTCATGGGGAACAAAAGACCACTGAGGCAGCCAGAATCTCAGTATTCACTGTTTGGAGAAAATGGCAGTTGAATGCCCTAGACAAGTGGCTACAAAGGCAAGGCTTATAATCTCCTTTATAGCCAATTTTGGGAAGAACTATTCCTTTGGAGCCATCCAAGCCTTAGCAGAGATGTTATCTCATATCTTAGCTCCTTGGTATCACAGTTCTTCTATCTGAACTCAATAATGGCCATCAATGATGCTAGTCCTGAAACCAGCCACCTCCTTTCATGAAGATATGTACACAGCTTCAGCCAGACTCACTAATTAAACTGAAAATCAATTTAGGGATATCACCTCAATAGAGCCTGTGCTGCTTTTAAGTAAACACAATCACACTTGGGTCTGGTGGAAGACCATGTGGCAGTCCTCCACAATATTCCCAAATTATGCTATCATGGTCTTAAAGGTGATACAACTGTAACTCACCCATACATAAAGACCCATTTTACCATTTAAAAATGAATAGTTTATACAAGTTTTAGAAGACCATTTACAGGTGTAAGAGAATGTCCCAAACTTATTATATATCTTCAAAGAACTTAGGAATTTTTTGCTGAGTTTGTCCTAAACCTGCAGTTTTTACTAGAAATACAATTTTTGCCAGGTGTAGTGATGGACACCTGTAATCCCAGCATGTTGGAGGCTGAACTAGGATTGCTATGAGTTTGCAGCAAATCTGGCTTACATAGTGAGCTCAAGACCAGCCTGGGCTATATATTGAGATCCTGTTTCAAAATAGAAGTACAATTTTAAAATTATTATTTTTTTTCTTGTCTCTTTTCTGTCTATTTTATTTTTGATGTGACATGAGTCTTTCCCCTTTTAGTTATTGAATATTTCTAGATATCCTGAACTTGGACACCTTACATGCACATGACTGCATAAAATTCCTTTTATAGTCTTCTAAGTGAATTGTGTTATGGAAATCATTATTATCTA
Source organism: Hydrochoerus hydrochaeris (assembly GCA_004027455.1). Classification (NCBI taxonomy): domain Eukaryota; kingdom Metazoa; phylum Chordata; class Mammalia; order Rodentia; family Hydrochaeridae; genus Hydrochoerus; species Hydrochoerus hydrochaeris. The sequence goes on along the minus strand of PVLA01006848.1, from coordinate 68,912 downwards.
TAACAGCTCCTTTTTAATGACATGATGATTTAGCTAGAGAATGATTCACTGGGTTCAATGTAGATATTTAACTTCAAAAGTCCCAGAAAGCATTTCAAAGATTTTAAAATAGCATTCTCTTGTAGCATATGTGGATGATATATTTTCAGGTATTGACTGCAGTAGCTGCCCATTGACTATAAAAATTTTTAAAACTCTTTAACAATTAAACTACAGTTTAAAGCCATCAAAAACAAAGGAACTCCTATTAACTACATTCCTACTGTTGCAGCAATTTTATCCCACCAGAGATGAAGAAACCAAATAGTGCTCAGAGAAGTGGAGGAAACCAAATTTTATTAAGCTAACAGGCACAGATGAGTTCAGCATCACAATGTCTGAGCCCCTGAGCCTAGGTTAGGAATCTTGTTATACAGGGTTTGTGGTGGGAAAATGTAGGCAAGCTACATTACAGAGTCAGAAAAAGGCAATTATTCAAAGGTGACAGGTTTAAAATGTTGCTTATCTAGGTGGCCTCAGCTGACCAAAGAGGGTAAAAACAGGATATAGTTAAGCTGTTTGATGTTATCACACCAAGGTGCAGCTAGTACAAGGAAGGGGAAAAGGGGGAAGGATGCAGTCAGGGAACATACAAATTGAAAAGTTCAGTTTTCAACACTACTTCAGAAGTTGCAAGACAGGCACAAACACTTGATGTTAGGCCCATTCATTTCTTACAGTGTCTCAATATATCCTTTCTAAAAGATAGGTACACAATTCCTTATCATGGATTTATCTAACATTAAAAGCATTCTGAGAACCAGAGAAGCATGGCCTCACTATAATTACAACTGAAAACAATTTTATGATTGCTTTTTAAATTTGTATTTATTTTTGAAACAGGGTCTCATATATAACTTGTATTGTTGTTTTGGTTCTGTTGTTTTTGAAACGGGTTGTTACTATGCAGTTCAGGCTGATCTTGAACTCACTATGTAAGTCAGGTTGTCCTCTAACTCACAGTGACCTTCCTCTCTCAAGCTCACAAGTACTGAGGTTATAGGAATGCACTGCCATGACTTGTAAAAATAATTTTAAACTTAATACAGTTGTTCCTGGAAGATATGTAAGATGCAAAATGATCCAGAAAAGGCACTCTTTAGGTAATCACATTTGCTCCCCAGACCCTTTTCTCCATAACCTCAAACTTTCATTAAAAGTTTCTCACTGTGAATGCACAATTTCACTCTTATAAACTTGCCAGTTGTCTTCCATACTAATGTGCCCTGATCTAAATAAACTTTTGCATTTTCCACATTCCTTGTCCATAAACTCCTTATCTTACACCATCTCCAAATCACTAGCTACATCTTTTGAGAGATTTCTTATTAGTCAAAAAATGTTTTGAGACATTACTTTGTATTTGTCAATTTTTTTTCCATTTTCTGGGAATGTAAACATAACTATTAAGTGAGACACCCAACCAGCCCAGCATGTCCCCCCAGAGCCATCCTTCATAGATGCTCCCTAACTAGCCATGTAGGTCCCAGAGAGCTGAGCACCATTCAGCCCAATGCACTGCCCAGTTGCCATCCATCAGGTGTGTACTCCAGCTAACTGTGTGGGCCTCAAAGAAGCTGAGCCCTATATAAGCCAGCACAATTCCCTGGTACAATCCACTGAGGCAGTACCCAACAAGTTGTGTGGGCAATGGAGGAGCCAAGCCCCATCCAGCCTAGCACAAGGATCTGGTGCCATCATTTGGGGGTTCACCCTTGCCAGTCACATAGATTTTGGAGGAGCTGCCCTGTATAGCACCTAGGTGCCAATAATGGAGTGCCACAGGGAGACATGTGGGTCTAGAGGAGTCCTGCCCAGAAACCTTTCAGCATCAGGGTAGCCCTCATGAGCAGAGGGAGGGTAGAAGCCCCACCCATAATTTTTCTAGCACCCTGGGAACATCAGTTCAGAGGAATCCAGGTGCATGGCCCCTCCACTATACCGCAGTAGAGTTGGTCAGTGCAGGAAGTGCCTTGGCCTGAACAATTGGCTTATCTGGATGAGCCTAGAAAAATCATGAAACAAAGGAGCAAAATGCAATCTCAAACCTCCACCCCACCAAGAACAAACCCACTGACATGAAAGAAATTGGGAGTTTCCCACAATAAATTTTTGAAATGGTATCAACTGAAATAAAGAGATGACTGCATAAGGCTGTGAAGGAAATCAAAGTGAAAATAATATTGCATGCAAAAAAATGACAGTCACTATGAATTATTCAGAATTTCTAAAGAAGACTAGATAAATAGAAAATCATAGGAAAATTATGGAAATCTTGAATTAACAATATAGGAAAGAATTAGAATGCATAAAACTTTCAAAGACCTATTCAGGATGTTAAATTTTCCTTTGGAAGATGGCAAAACTGCTTGAATACAACTGAAGGTAGACTTTCCTAGAAGACAGGATTGAAGCTAATGATCATCAAAGGAAAGATTTTTTAGAAGTAAAGCATAAAAACTAGAGAAAAGATGGCAGATCGATAAGCAGCAGGATACAGAGCCTCCCTTGAGAGAGACAACTCATGCTGGAATAAAGCATCCTGCAGAGGTCTGGACAGAGGGAGATGGATCCTCTCAACCCAGGAAGAAACTAAAGGCAATACAGCTGGTCAAACACACAGTCCTGGGACTACCATTGGAGAAGGTAAGATTAGCGGCTACAGCACTCTCGAGCTGCCTGAATTCACGCTGCCACAACTAGTCAGAGCAGACCTATCTTGTGCAGATGCTACCCACTGGAGCACCCAAAATCACACTGCTGTGACTAGCTGATCATGCTGAAGGTGGAAGTCAGTGAGCCCAATGGAGAATGGAGCTGGTGAGGGACCTGCATTAACCCACAGTGAGTGCTGGGAATAAGACTCCCCCCAAGGGAAGGGGGCAACCAAATAGACGACATGTTGGAATCAGGCAGGAGGAGCCTGGATTAGGAATGACAGTGACAAGTTGGTTTCTCCCTTCCCAGAGCAGATAGGTGGGATCTTCTTGACCTAGGTCATTCACCTGACAAGGACTCAATAAGTTGTCCCAAACCAACCCCCTACACGCAGGACACCCTAACCTGGTGAAGGCCCTTGAAGGTTAACTGGCCCAGTGGGGAGGTGTGAGCATATGCCACCACTGCTTGCACCTCAGTGGACAAGAGCAAACTGGAAAGGGCAGAAATCCCTCACCAGCATGCTTCAGAGAATCCATAACCAACAAGGAAAGGGGCTGTGACCTCCACTGTACACCTGTATGGAAGAAACCAAAAACATGACAAGAGAAAGAAACAAGAAAAAGCCCCCAGCCCAAAACCCTGAGAACACTGATCCAGGGGAGAGAAATAAAAAAGATATTGAGAGCAGCAAACCTGCAACATCAGACATGGCATCAATAGACATTAAGAGATACCTTTGTGACTTTGTAGATGAGCTCAAAACTGAAATCATAAAGCAAGATTTAAGTAGAGTAATAAAAGAAATGCTAAGCACCTCTCAAGAAGGCACAGACAGAAGAGGGGAGGAAGACAAAAAAGGAGAGAAACTTTTGATGAAGAATATAGAGAAAACCTAGAATACATGAAGCAGTTTCAAAGAGACTACTAGGAAATTAAAAACTCCAATGAAAGCTGGCAAAACTGCTTGAAAGAAACAAAGGACAGACTATCAAAACTTGAAAACAGTTTTGCAATGTGTGATCATAAAAGGAAAGATCTCTTAAAACAAACAAGGAAACAGGCATTAACAATACAAAGGCTAGAAGACAACAAGAGAATCTATAATTTAAGAATAACAAATGTGAGAGAAGAAGCAGGAATAAAAACAAAGGAATTACAAAGTCTATTCATGGAAATAATTAAGGAAAACTTCCCAAGAATAGGAAAAGAAAAAGATATTTGGATATGTGAGGCATACAGAACTCCAGCCACCTACAACCAAAACAGAGCTACACCCAGATATATAATAATCAAGACACCACAAATTCAATATAAAAACTATTAAAAGCTGTCAAAGAAAACAAACAGATCACCTATAAAGGAAAACCCATTAAGATCATGGCAGACTTCTTGACATAGACCATCAGATCAAGAAGAGCTTGGAGCAAAGTATTCCAAGCTCTGAAAGAAAATAACCTCCAGCCCAGATTGATGTACCCTGCAAAACTGTCACTAGAAATTAATGGAGAAACAAGATGCTTCCACGACAAAGAGGAACTGGGGAAATTTGTGACTACCAATCCAACCCTACAAAAAATTACAGGAGAAATTCTAGAGAGAGAGAGAATAAAATATACCAGGATGTCAGGAACAGTGGCAGAGAGGCCTCAATGAATGGGGCAGGCAGTAGAATGAAGAAGAAAAGTAGACAACCAATGGCAGAAAAGTAGCATAGCAGAAAAATAGAGGCAGAGAAGGTTGGCTATAATCTATAACATAGATGGCCTTCATACACTGTAATGTTAATAGTGTACCAGGATTTAAAACCCACATTACTCACAACACTCTGCTTAGATGTATTATATTCTGTTCCAGTCATTCTACCTGTACTAGATTTGAGGGCACAGACAGTAATCCTGAAAATAACAGGATATAGTATGGTAATCATCCTTAATTTCCTATTAAGTTAATCTAAAGCTCTGTATAACCTACACCATTTTACCATGACTGATCATAATCAAATCTGGTTTGTTAGATCACTGTTTTGTATTTATAGATTTTATTCAAAACTGTTATTATTGATAGTATCAAGTCTGAGAGTATAGACAACTGCACTGAAGATGACAAGAATCACTAGAATAGCCACTCTGGTTTGATTATTACCTGCCTTTGAAGTTTTATACTGTCTACAATGTTTTAGTTGTACTAATATTGTTATGTACTGCTATATTCAATTGTGCCTGATGATACAGACAATTCTATTGAAGATAATAAGAAACAACACAGTAATCATTGTAGATCACCTTGTACCGTGGTTTTATATGACTTCTTGTTTTCATGTTTTTAAAGGAATTTGTTTTGTTTTGTCTTGCTAAGTTTTGTTTTTTCCTCTAATACAGAAAGGGTAGAAATACATGTAGACTCATACATGTGTAGCTGTTTACACTCTCACTGTTAGAATATCTACTTTGTATGCTTTAATTTTGTAGCTTGAACAACTATTTCTAAGAGGAAAATATGTAATTTATCAACTAGTGATTTCTTACTGTTTATTTTTTTTGCAATTCTGTATTATATCTACCCTTTATATTTTTTTCTCTTTAAATAAAAAAAAAGAATGATAGGTGTCCATAAAAAAGCAGGAGTGAACATAAATGACATACAAAGACTATTTGCAGAAGTAATAGAAAATTTCCCAAGAATGGGAAAAGAATCTTACACACAGATAAGTGAAGCATATAGGAGTCCAATTAGCCATAACAAAAATAAATCTATCCTCAGACATATAATACTTAAATTCCCAGAAACTCACCACAAGAACAGAATATTGAAAGCTGTTAGAGAAAAGAAACAGATCACCTATAAAGGAATGCCCATCAGAATCATGGCAAACTTGTCAACACAAACCCTCAAGTAAAAAAGAGCTTGGAGTGAAGTGTTTCAAATTATGAAAGAAAAAATCTTCCAACCCAGATTGACATACCTTGCAAAACTATCTTTCAAAGTCAGTGGATAAATAAGATACTTCCATGACAAAGAACAGCTGAAGAAATTCATAATGACCAAACCAAGCTTACAAAGTACTGAAAGATAGTGTAGAAAAAGATAAAAATGACCACAATTCCAAGAACAACAGAAAATAACTACAAAGCATGGCAGGAGCTTAAACAGAGAAAAAGTAGAGAACCTACAACAAGAATATAACATGACAAAAATAAATCAATACCTTTCAGATGTAATCATCAATGTAAATGGCCTCATTTCACCAATCAAATAAACAGGCTGGTAGAATAGATGAAGAAACAAAATCCAACAATATGCTGTATACCAGGAACACATTTAAACTGAGGATATAGCTCAGCTGCACAAGCACAAGCCTGAAAAGTGCAAGTTCATGAGCTAAACCCTCAGTATCAAACGAACCAACAAACAAAGTTTAAATCAAAAGAAAACTCATACAAAAAGTCAAAGGATGAAAAACAATACTCCATGCTACAGGAAGCTAGAAAAAAGCAGGAATAGCTATTCTACTTGTAAATAATGTAAAATTCAAACCAAGAATGATCAAAACAGATGAAGAAAGTCACTACATAGTTGTCAGGGGAAAACTTCAAGACAAAGAGATAACAATCATAAATAAGTATGCCCCAAACATGGGAACAATCAACTATATATAAGACAAACATTAACAGACATGAAAAATCAAACAAGCAATAACACAATCGTGAAGAGGGATCTCAACAATCCATTGTCACAGAGATCTATAAACTAGACTAAAAATCAACAAAGAATAACAAGCAAACAAAACTTGTGGACAAACAGAGTTGGTAGATGTTTGTAGAGTGCTCCAGCCAGCATCTTCAGGATACACATTCATCTCAGCTGCACATGGGATATTCTCTAAAATAGACCATATACTAACCCACAATATGCTTAAGCAAATCCCAAGGAATTGAAATTATCCCATTCATATTGTGTAACCATGGGGCAGTAAAAGTGGAAATTAATGACCAAACACACCACAAAAATGCCATAAACACATGGAAATTGAATAACGCCCTCATAAAGAAACAATGAGTCATAGAATAAATTAAAGAAAATTATACAATATCTAAATTGAAAAACAATGCAAATACATATTACAGGAACCTGTGGCATACAATGAAAGCAGTCTACAGTGAGAAATTTATAGTGGTGAATTTTTATGTCAGGAATGCAGAATAAACACAAATAAACCTAATGATGCCCCATAAGCTTCTAGAAAAAGAAAAGCAAGTCAAGCCCAAAAAGCAAGGAAATTATAAAGATCAGAGGAAAAATTAATGCAATTGAGACTTAAAGAACAGTACAAGAAATTGACAAATTGAAGGGTTCATTCTTTGAAAGAATAAACTTCTAGATAACCTTATCAAAAAAAATAAAGGAAAATTTGAACTCATAAAATAAGAAATGAAAAGGGAGAAATCACTACAGATTATGTGGAAATTTGGAGGATCACCAATACTTACTTTGAAAATCTATACTCCCATAAGATGGAAAAAACAGAAGAAATGAACACATGTTCCTGGAACCATGAATTACCAAACCTGAGTCAAGAAGACATAAAAATTCTGAATAACTCAATATCAGTTATGGAGATTAAAAACAGATTTAAAACTTACCAACAAACAAAATCCCAGTGCCTGATAGAGTCACAGCCGAATTCTACAAGAAATTTAGAGTTAATTTAATGCAAATACTCCTCAAGCTCTTTAATGAAATTGGAAAGAAGAAATTCTTCCTAACTCATTCCTGCAGGCAAGTATTACCACGTTACCAAAACCATAGAGAGACCCAACCAAAAAAAAAAAAAACAACAAGAACTATAGGCCAAACTCCCTAATCAACATAGATGCAAAAATTCTCAATTAAATACTAGCAATCAGAATTGAGCAAATCATCAAGAAGATGATGCACCATGAACAAGTGGGATTCCTCCCAGGAATGTAAGGATGATTTGCCATATGCAAATCAATAAAAGTAACACACTACATAAACTAAGCCAAAAAAAGGAATTAAAATGTTCATCTCAATATATGCAGGAAAAGCTTTTGATAAAGTCCAACACTCACTCATGGTTAAAACGCTACAGAAAATCAGAATAGATGATCTCTACCTCAATCTGATAAAAGCCATGTATGAAAAATTAAGTCAACATTATAGTAAATGGACAAAAACTGAAAGCCTTCACTCTAGAATCAGGAGCAAAACAAGGTTGTGCACTATCTCCACTCCTATTCATCATGGTTCTGAAAACATTGGCTACAGCAATTAGACAAGAGAAAGAAATAAAATATATAAGTACAAGGAAGGAAGAAATTATTTGCAGATGACATGATACTCTACATATAAGACACACAAAACTCCACCCACAGAGTTCTGGATTTAATAAGCAAATTCAGTAGCATAGAAAGGTGCAAAGTAAACACTTAAAGCTCAATAGCATTTTTGTATACAAACAATGAACTGGCTGAGATAGAAATTAGAGAAGTTACACCCTTCACAATAACATCCAAAAAATGTAATACTTAGGAATCAACCCAACATAGGAAGTAAACATTCTATACATTGAAAGTTATAGTACTCTTTAAAATGAAATTGAATAGGAGTTCAGAAAATTGAAAGCTATCCCTTGTGCACAGATAGAAAAGAACCAACATTGTAAAAATGGCCATACTCCCAAACTGTTATGCTGATTTAATGCAGTCACAATCAAAATAATATTAGCATACTTCACAGATCTAGGGAAAACATTCCAAAAATCAATATGGAACCAGAAGAGGCCTAGAATAGCAAAGGCAATCCTCGGCAACAAAGGCAAGGCTGGAAGACTTATAATCCTTGACTTGAAATTATACAATAAAGCTACTATAATAAATCAGCATGATACTGACAAAAAAAATAACAGACCTCAGGATCAGTGGTATAAGGGATCTGGCCAACATCCCTAACTACCTGTATGAGAGATATGGCAACAAGATGAAATAAGAAACTGAGACAAATGTAGTAATACATGATGGGGGTTCAGGATGGTCAGAGACTCCAAACCAGATATTATTTCTTGGGTGTATACACTGTAGGAGGGCTAATAGAAAAATTAAGGTTGGCAAAAGATTCAGAGGTCAATGACTCAGCAGGCAACAGATAATCCTGGTACACCTCAAGGGGGTAGAGATGATCTTATGCTAAGAAGGTTCTTCCTCTGGAGTGTTCTTTTTAATCTTAATAGTTTTAGTTTAGCTTTGGAGGATAGAAAAGAATGGCTCATTCCAAGAGAGTTAATAGGAAGTATCAAAAGGTGATACTATAATCCCAAGCCTCCATTTATCCCTTAGGAAACTATGCAAAATAAGCCTTTGAGAATTTGAAGTCCCCAACAAAATGGAATGGAATATATGATACAGACACAACTAAAAACACACTCAGCCACCTTATCTTTGAAAAGGTGCTAAATATTTTCACTGGAAAAATATAGCCTCTTTAATAAGTGGTGCTGTAAAAACTGTTTTAAAATTCTGAACATTTAAACTAGACCCATACCTATCAGCATGCACTGTACTAATGTCAAAATAGATCAAAGATCTAAATATTAACTCAAAAATACTAAATCAACTGGAAGACAAAGTAGGTAAAAATCTTGAGGAAACAGGTAGGCAGATAGTTCATGAATGAAAACCAAACTGTATGGGAAATACTTTAAAGAATTCACAACTTGGATCTCATTTTATTAAAATGTTTTTTCACATTAAAAGATGTCACCAACAGATTGAAAAGAAAACCCACAGATTGGGAAAACATTTTTTGTCAACTGTGCCTCAGACAAAGGACTTCTGTCTAGAATGCATAAAGAATTGGAAAAATCAGGCTTCTGAAATTCAAAGACCCAATCCAAAATAGGCATCTGTGATGAATACACAATTCTGAGATGAAGAAATACAGATGGAAAATGAATTTATGAAAAGATTTTCAACATCATTGGTCATTCAAGAAATGCAAACTTGGGCTGAGGATTTAGCTCAGCAGCATAAGTGCCTGCCTTGCAAGAGTGCAGTCTTAAATTCAATCCCCAGTACAAAAAAAAAAAAAAAAAAAAGAAATGCAAACTGAAACAACACTGAGATATCATCTCATTTCAGAAAGAATGGCTGTCATCAAAAAAATCAATAACAAATGCTGGAGGGGTTGTGGGGGAAAATCAACATTTCTCCATTGTTGGTGGGAGTGTAGACTGGTACACCCAATGTCGAAATCAGTGAGGAATTTCCTCAAAAAAACTAGAATTAGAGTTTCTATTTGACCCAGCATTTACCCAGAAAAATAAAAAATATCATACATATGTATTTTATGTGGACCCATATTGTAATCCCAAATATTGAGTACAGTTATACAAGTATTGTAATCCCTTTTCCAGTATTCCTCAAAATCCAAAAAGTTATATTTATTATCATATTGAGACATTATTGGAATCCCAGCAAGCTAATTCTAACCTACCACCTCCACTCCTACCCATGGTGAGAGTAAATCACCAAGACATATTCTATGTTAAGGGCAGCCAAAAGGTCCTAAATCCAATCCCCATGAGGATGTGCAGACAAAGACCTTGATCCTAAGCCTCTCCCAGAATGTATTATGTGAAGAAAGAAGTGGTTGTAGGATGAATGACAGTGAAGATAGGGGAATTATGTAACTTCAGCTGGCTAGCCATGTAGTGAGAAAAGCATCTCTGCAAAATGCAGAGATAAAGATATACAGGAGGATCAATTTGCATAATTCAATTAAGTTAGTAACTAAATTGTTTTAGAAGGTGGTTTCTTGCTTTGGTTTCTGATATGTAAACTTTTATTCCCTGGGGACTGATATCCTATCATGGTTTATGTCAGTGGCCCCCAAGCATCATGAATTATGGACTCAACCAAATGTAGCATTTGTGAGCGGTTCATTGTCTAGCCCTTGGATTGGTGATGTGGGTGCTATGCCTGCCTAGAGGTGGAGCAAGCATAGGATATAATGACAGAAATAAGGTGTGTGTCTTTCTCTCTTGCTGGTTTGTGCCTTGGTCATTGCAGCTGTCTGTGAATGGCAGCCTGCCATGCCACCCTACTGTTTGGAGCCAGCTGAATATGGACTCAAATCTCCAGGTGTAAGACATAAACCTTTCCTTCCTTCATTTTGAGTGTCAAGTGTTTTATCTGAGCAACAAGAGAAAAGTAATTAAGACATAGCCTTTTTATTTTGAGGCTCATATCCAGTTGACACTCCTGGAGCGGACTGGCTCTACCATCCCACTGTGTTTATATATTTTATTTTGTTTTATTTTTATTTTTTTATTTTGAAGAGAATAAAACCAAATGAGACAAAACAGAATAAAGTCAATCAAAACAAAACGATGAACACGGTACATGACTTAAAAACAAAATACAAGGAGATCAACAATGGCTAAGATAATGCCTATTGTTATCTTTAAAAGAATTGCCCATAGCATCAGGCAAAATGAAATCAAACAAAATAATACATAATAAAAACCAATAAAAACAAAACAATGTAAACATTATAAAACTTCAAAAGAAGTTAATAGTAAAACCACAATGGGTATCATAATGCATCTTATTGTCTTTAAAGTAGTTGCCTATACCAACAATCATGATATTATTAAACAAAATAAAATAGAATAAAATAAATCAAAACAAAACAATGAAAGCAACACAGGGATTCAAATCAAGCTAATAAGAAATCAGAAATGATTATTGTAATATAGTTTGTTATCTTTGAAATAGCTGTGTATGCTATCAAATATAATATGATTAGACAAACTGAAACCGAATGAAACCAAACAGAACAATGAAAACAATATGGGCTTCAAATCATGATAATAGATTAACAATGGCCACTGCCTTCCCTTTTCATGCAATTCCTACTCTTTCACTTTCACAGGATGTATTGTACATTTTGACCCCACTAACTCCCTTATTTTATATACTATGGAGGCAACATGCTATTCACCTAGGTGATTCTGAACCTTTTTACACCTGAGCATGATCTCAAGTTGTATCCATTTGCCTAAAAGAGCCTCAAGATTATCTTTCTTTATAGCTGAATATTTTTCCATTGTATAAAAGTGTCATGGCCTTAAAACCAGACTGCAGCTGATGGGAAAGATACCCCAACTTTTTTCTGGTTCCCTGTCACATAAAGCATTATTTTCTCATCTTTGACTTTCAGTCTATAAACTCCCTTTCAGGTTAAATATATTTCTTACATAAAGCATGTTGATAGATCCTATCTCCTGATCCACTGTGGCTGTTTCTTTTTATTCATGAATTGAAGCCATCTATATTAGTGATTATGGTTATCCTTCTCTGCCTCATCTCTGTCATGCTATTTTTCTGACATTGGTTGCCTATTTTCCCCTTCATTCCACTCTCTGCCCCATTCATTGAGCCCCCTCTGTTGCTGTTCCTGAAACCATGGTCTTTTTTTCTCTCTAGAATGTCCTTTAGTATTTTTTGTACAAATGGTTTGGTGGTCATGAATTCCTTCAGTTATTCTTTGTGGTGGAAGTATCTTGTTTCTCCATTAATTTCAAAAGATAGTTTTCAGAGTACATCAGTCTGGGTGGAGGTTGTCTTCTTTCAGTACTTGGAATATTTCACTCCAAGCTCTTGATTTGATGGTTTGTGTGAAGAAGTCTGTTGTGATTCTGATGGGTTTTCCTTTATAGGTGATCTGTTTCTTTTCTTTGACATCTTTCAATATTTTGTTCTTGTGTTGACTTTCTGGGATCTTGATTATTATATGTCTGGGTGTAGAATTATTTTGGTTATAGCTGGCTGAAGTTCTGTATGCCTTTCTTATCTGTATGCCAGACCTTTTTCCCATGTTTAGGAAGTTTTCTGCTATTACTTCTGTAAATAGCCTTTGTATTTAATTTGACCCCTGCTTTTTCACTCACATTTATTATTCTTAAATCATGCTTCTTCATGTCACCTTGCAGCCTTTAAATGGTTACTTCCTGTTTCCTTGTTATTTTAAAGCAATCTGTACTTTCATAATCACAAGCTGAAAACCTGCCTTCAAGGTGTGAAAGTATATCTTTAGTTTCTTCCAAAAAATTTTGCCAGATTTCAGTGAAGTTTTTAATTTCCTGATAAGCTCTGTGAATCTATTTCATGTTATAGGTCTTTTTTATATTCTCATTTCAAGGTTTCCCTCATTTTCCTATGCTCCTCTATTCTTACGTCTATATCTTCTTTAGAGGTGTTTAGCAATTATTTCATTATGTATCTCATTTCTTCTTTCACCTGAGATAGTATTTCTGTTCTAATCTTTTTATAGCCTCATGGAGTTGTTTCTTTACTTCAGTTGCTGTTACTCAGAAACTTCAGGTGTGCAACTCCCAATCTCTTCTGTGTTTCCATCTCCTGGAGCAGAACTGCTTGGGTTGGAGGCCAGAGACTGCTTTTTGCTTCTTCCTCTTGTCATATTCCTGGGTTATTCTGGGCAAGTGGGCAGTGGGGTCCCTGGCCATCTCTGTGTGGGCTACAATTTCACTAAAGAGAGACTATTTGATTTTTATAGCCAGTGCTGGCTAGAGATATCTGATGTTAACCATTGGATGTGCTGGTTTAGGGCTGTCCGCTACTTTTTTCTTCCTGCTTTGGCTCACTGCTGGCTGGTGGAGTGCAAGCAGGGGTAGAGCAGTCTGCCACCTCTCTCCTGAGCTGGTTAACAGCAGGGAGCCCCCACTACATAGAAACCACAAAGATGGCTGTTGGAATGTGTACAGGTGTATGGCTCAGTCCAAGCAATATCCACCAGTCTGCTCCCAACTACAAGTGAATGAAGGAAGCTGGCTGTAGTTCTGGTTCTGGGCTTATCCTGCCCAATTCCAAAATAGCCCCCAGCCAATCCCTCACACCTGTGGGAAGATTGAATCCCCCACACTCACTGCCAGCCAGTGCAGTTCTCCAGTCTGCTGCTCCACTTCACCCTGTCTCCCCACAGAGGCCTTCAAGCTTGCCAGTCACCACACCACCTCCACTGTGACCATGCATCCCCAGATTTCAACAGCTTTTTTTTGCACAGTTGGTTTGGATCTGGATGAAAGAACCACCAGCTACCACCTTCTGTTTAAGCTTTTCTCTTTTTTTATTCTCTCTGTGGGCCTCAATTGTCACTTTAGCTTCATCCTAGGTTGAAGGGAACCACTTCCTTCCTTCTTGTCTTCCCCACAATGCTATATTCCAACATCTGGACTATTTCTCTCAGAGAGGCTGTTTATTATGATGCTTACTGTTTCACCATCTTCCTCCAGTTCAACTCATGGGGGGCATTGTCATGGGCTCTAGGTCTTCAACTGTGGGTTCCAGGGACTTAGCTGGATTTTCTAGCTCTTTAGTGTTGTGGACAAATTTCTTGCACTTTCTTGTATTTAAATCTGGGAGACTATCATAAAATAATAGTATAAATTCTTTGTCCTATATGTAATGGTTCTCCTTGCAACCCCTGACAATATAAGTATTGTTAAATTCCTATCATTTTGTTTTATAATCCAATGGTTATTGTTTGTTGTTGTTATTGTTTTTGTTTGCTATTTTTTGCTTTTTTCTCTTTAAAATAAAAAATATTAAATAAGATGGGTATGTATTCAAAATTTCAGTGTTATTTATTTATTTATGAGGAGAATACAATTTCAACTACTTTATTTTAAAATGTAAGCACAAAAGATTGGTGAAATTTCAAAATATTTAAATATAACTGAATTAAGAACCTATAGATATTTGTTCCTAGGAGCTAATGCATAAGTTGGCTCTATGAAGGAAAATATATCCTAAAAATTAGTATGTTCTTCAGAATTTCCAATTTCACCATTTTATAAGAATCTAGAGAGACCAATAATATTCAGTAGTTTCTAAAGATAGGCTAAACACTCTTTGATGGAATCAAATTTACCAATATCAGTAGGTCTGTTTAGTACATACAAAAAGAAAATACACCTTCTCTAAAAAAGGAAATATATTTACTGCATAACTTCTTATGAGGAATAGATTGAGGAAATGTAGAATGGGAAACAGAATTCAAGAAGTTCTTTTAAGCAACTTTCATGTCAGAATCATTAAAAAACAGCCACTTTCTCTCATACTCATTTAATAGGAAATTTTGTTCTTAAACTAACTAATGTTAATGCCTGTCAGTCATAACATTCCTTGTATCTATCTGATTCATTGTTCACATTAGTATTGTTAGTCTCAGAACTTCTATTTTCAGCAAATGCTCTACTGGCAGCCTTATCAGGATTAGATGCTTTGTGATAGAACTCATAATCTGCTTGCTCTTCTGTTGCTCAAAAAGTTCAGCAGCATCTATATTGTTTTTTGTTCAACATTTTACTTGGCTGTGTATTTCCAGACCCTGAATGACACTTCTTCATCATAATTTTCATTGCACCACTTGCTCCTCCTCAACCAGTGGCTCTGGTTTGCCTCATTTACATATGTGATTAACCACAAATTTTTCCTTATCTAGTTCTAAACTGCTGAAATTGGTGACTTTAATAGAAGCAACATAATAACCACTGCTAATTGTAACACCATTAATTACCATGATTGCAAATAATGCATAGCTACTATTAGTTATCCCTGTGCTCCATTTTTCTAGTAACAATTTAGGAGGTGTCAATAAAGGACTATTGATCTTGGAATGTTCGACATCATCAGAAACTCCAAACTGCTGGAAGCAAATGACTTGAAATAAAGTTATACCTTTAGCCATTTTGTCAAATGGAAGACTTTTTTCAGCTTCAGTATAATGATGATAATATTGAAAAAAATAGTTAACTTCTGTTTTCTCTCAACCAAGGCAAATTGTGAAATTGCCCATCTCATGGTCCTCATTTCCATTTTTAACTCTGGAGAAATTTCAGAACTCTCCTCTACTTTGGAAATCTTTTCTTCTTATAATGGCACACTGATGTCCTGAAAATCTTTGTTAAAATTTCACATACAAATTAAATAAGAGCCTTTTGAACAACCAGTGGGCTACAGATGAAATTAAAGAAGAAATAAAGCAATACATACAATTCAATGAAAATATAGAAAAAACACCCGGTAATCTGTGGGATGCAATCAAAGTGGTCTTAAGAGGGAAATATATAGCAATAAATTGTCATATCAAGAAAACAGAACAAGCACAAATAAAAAACTTGTTGCTCCATCTCAAACTTGTAGAAAAAGAAGAGCAAGCTAAACCCAAAGCTCATAGAATAGAGGAAATTATAAAGATTAAAGCAGAATCAGTACAATTAAAACAAAAAAATACAAAGAATTAATGAATCAAAAAGCTGGTTTTTAAAAAGAGTAAACAAAATTGATAAACACCGAGCTAACCTTATCAAGAGAAAGAAAGAAAAAACCCAAATTCACACAATAAGAACTGAAATGGGGGAAATTCCTACAGATCCCATGGAAATTCAAAAGATCATGAATACCTACTTTGAAAATCTCTACTCACATAGAGTGGAAAACACAGAGGAAATGGACAGATTTCTAGCAACATGAACTACCAAAGCTCAACCAAGAAGATATAGCAATTTTGAGCAACCCAATATCAGCTATTGAAATTTAAAATGCAATGAAAAACTAACAAACAAAGAAAAGCCCAGGTCCGGATGGATTCACAGCTGAATTATACAAGAAATTTAGGGAAGATTTGATGCCAATACTCCTAAAATCTTCAACGAAATTGAGAAAAACGAATCCTTCCTATATCATTCCTGGAGGCAAATATTACTCTGATACCAAAACCAGAGAAAGCTCTAACTAAAAAGAGAACTATAGGCCAATCTCAGTAATTAACATTGATGGAAAGATTCTTAACAAAATACTAGCAAATGGAATGCAGCAAATCATCAAGAAGATTATACATCATGACCAAATGGGGTTCATTCCAGGAATGCAGGGATGGTTTAACATACACAAATCAATAAATGTAATACACCACATCAATAGAGCCAAAAACAAAAACCAAATGGTCATCTCAATAGATGAAGAAAAAGCTTTTGACAAACTCCAACACATGTTCATGATAAAAACGCTTCAGAAACTCGGAATACACGGCATCTTCCTCAACCTTATAAAGGCCATCTAAGACAAACCAACACCCAACATTATACTAAATGGACAAAAACTGAAAGCTTTCATTTTAAAATCAGGAACAAGACAAGGGTGTCCACTATCACCACTCCTTTTCAATATAGTTCTGGAAACACTAGCCAGGGCAATCAGAAAAGAGAGAGAAATAAAAGGAGTAAAGGCAGGTAAGGAAGAAGTTAAATTATCACTATTTGCAGATGACATGATACTCTATATAGAAGACCCAAAAAACTCCATTAAAAGGCTACTAGAGGTAATAAACAAGTTCAGCAGTATAGCTGGATACAAAGTCAATGCTCAAAAATCAATAGCATTCCTGTACATAAATAAAATACTCCCTGAGAGAGGAATTGTGGAAATATTGCCCTTTACAATAACATCTAAAAGAATGAAATGCTTAGGAATCAACCTAACTAAAAATGTAAAAGACCTATATGCTGAAAATTATACTACACTGAAAAAGGAGATTGAAGAGGATATCAGCAAATGGAAGGATATTCCTTGCTCTTGGTTAGGAAGAACCAACATTGTGAAAATGGCCATACTGCCAAAACTGTTATACAGATTTAACACAATCCCAATCAAAATATCATTAACATACCTCACAGATCTAGAGAAAACACTCATAAAATTCATTTGGAAACAGAAGAAACCTAGAATAGCAAAGGCAATTCTAGGCAACAAAAGCAAGGCAGGAGACGTCTCAATTCCTGACTTGAAACAGAACCACAAAGCCACAGTGATAAAATCAGCTTGGTACTGGCAAAGAAATAGACCTGGGGATCAATGGAACAGATTAGAAGATGCAAGCACAACTACAAAGATACTCTGCCACCTGATATTTCACAAAGGAACTAAATATGTCCACTGGATGAAGGATAGTCTCTTTAATAAATGGTGTTGGAAAAATTGGCTCTTTACATGCTGAAGACTGAACCTAGATCCAAGCCTAACACCATGCGCAAAACTAAAGTCTAAATGGATCAAAGACCTCAATATTAAAACAGAAACACTACACTTACTGCAAGACAAGGTAGATAGAATGCTTGGAGACAAAGGGGTAGGAAGAGAATTCATGAACAAAACACAAACTGCACTGGAAAAACTTCAAAGAATCAACAAATGGGATCTCATTGAAAATTTTCTGCACTTCAAAGGAAATCACCAACAGAGTGAAAAGAAAACCAACAGAGTGGGAAAAAATTTTAACCAGCAACCCCTCAGACAAAGGACTTGTGTCCAGAATATATAAAGAATGGAAAAAAATCAAGCCCCCCATATTCAAAGACCCTATGCAAAAATGGGCATCTGAGATGAACACACAGTTCTCAGAGAAAGATATACAAATGGCAAATAAATACATGAAGAAATGTTCACCATCACTGGTCATTAGAGAAAGGCAAATTAAAACAACATTGTGATTCCACCTTATTCTGGAAATAATAGCTGCCATCAAGAAATCAACTGATAACAAATGTTGGCGAGGCTGCGGGGAAAAAGGAACACTGCTCTACTGTTGGTGGGCATGTAGACTGGTGCAACTATTATGGAAATCCATATGGAGAATTCTCAGAAGACTAGGATTGGAAGCCCCATTCAATCCAGCTATTCCCCTCCTGGGTATTTTCCCCAAAGAACTGAAAAGTTCATATCACAATGATATATGTGTACCCATGTTCATAGCAGTACAATTTGTGATAGCTAAATCCTGGAAACAACCAAGATGCCCAGCTACTGCAGAGTGGATGTAAAAGATATGACATTTTTATATAATGGAATATTACTCAGCTATAAAAAATGATGCTCTTGAGACCTGCATAGGTATGTGGATACAACTTGAGACTATCCTCATTAGTGAAATAAATAAGAATCATATTTATAAATATCATTTCATGTCTCTAGTGTAAAAAGCAAATAAGAACTAAAAGTGTAATAAAACAAAAATGTGTAATTGTTATTGTAACAAAGAGAGGAAAAGAAAGTGCTCTAAGGGATATAACTGCATGTATGTTTGAATATGCAAAATAGATTGCATATTGCTGAATCTTTGTTGGATCTTTGAGCAGAACTCTTTGTAGTATGACTGTTTGAATGTTTACTATGTAACCTTTAACTTTGTAACTTGAACAACTACATCCAGGATGACTGTATGTGATTTATAAACTACTGATTTTTTAGTGGGGCTTTTTCTCATTTTCCTTTTTTTCTTTCTTTCTTTTAGAATTCTGTATTGTTGCTACCCTTTGTTCTGTTTTGCTTTTTTTCTTCTCTTTAAATAAAATTTTTAAAATGTATAATTGCTATTGTAAAAAAGGAAATAGGAAGCACTATAAAATATATAGCTGCATATATGTTTGTGTGTAGGATTGATAACCATATTTCTAGGTTCTTGTTGGATTGTTGAACCAATCTGTTTGCACTCTTACTGCTTGAGTGTCCACTTTGTGTGCTTTAATTTTGAAACTTGAAAAACTATTTCTAAAAGAACAATATGTAATTTATCAAGAAGTGATTTCTTACTGTTTATCTGCTTTTCCTGAAGTTCTGTAATATTTCTATCCTTTTTTTCTCTTTAAAAAATCAAAAAAATTTCACATTCTGAGCAATGAGTCTTTAATAACTGCTAACCTTGAAATGATTTTTCCACTGACAAAGCTGTTTGCTTTGCATTTTGCTTACAAGCTTAACTTTACTAGCATTTCTAGATTTAATATTTCCTGGACATTCAAATCCACAACCATTAGTTGCATTGTCACTTGCATAGTTGCCAAAGTCCTCTTCAAGATCATCTCCATTTTCCTTAGATTGTCATTTAAATTCTTAGTTTGTTATTAGTTTCATCAGACTATAGAATTTAGAAAGAATGCAGGGTAATGAATTTATGTTAACTCTTGATTCCTTTTGTGAGTATCCTGTGTTCCTATTTTCAAAAACACACTTGGAGATTACCTTAGGAGGTCTCCGCAATGTATTGCCAGTAGCTTTTATTTTTTATCTAGTTTTTCCCTGGTTCTCATTCAATGACTGTTGTTCCTTAAAAACTTTTTTTTATGGTACTAAATTCAGTGTCACTTGTTCTTTTCCTATTTCCATTTTGGTGTTTTTCTTTATAGTCCTCAGAATTCCTTATACTGTCAATCTTACTGCTCTTAATTCCACTCATTTGCTCTTTCCTGTGAGATTTTTCTTTGACTTTTATAGATAATTCTGCCATTTTTAAACAATTATTTTTAAGGAGATGGCATGTTTCTGGACTATTTCCAAAAATACACTGTAATTTCTCCTGTGAATTATGCTATAGGCACTTTCATACATAGGGCTGAGTTCTCTGAGCATGTTAAGAAGTTGTCTTGGCTGAGTATCAAATATATTAGTGCATTTATCTGGATTGAAGAGGAAACTAACTTGAGCCATTCAACAAAATTATTAATAGTGTAAACTGCAGAACAGTTCATAACTTGCTGTTATAATTTGTGTTTGATGTAGTGATGAGGGTCAGGCTTTCAGAGGTGCCTTAATCTAGTCTGTGACTGATTCATGGTCTCATTCTTTGATAAACCAAGTGACTGCTACATCTGCTCTAGGGTGAGTAGCTTCCACACAATGTAAGAAAGAGAAAGAGTCTTATCTCATTTGTTTGCTGATTTTGGTGTTTTCCGCTACCATAAACTGGTGCCCCTCTGCCACCCACATACATTCTGTCTTGGAGTGAGTTAACTCTGCACAGAAACCTCTAGAAACTGTACACTAGATAAACCTTTCTCCCTTAACTTGTGGATATAGGGCACTTTGTTTCTGCAATGAGAAAAGTTAACTAAGACAGAATTTGGCACCAGAGAAGTGGGGTCATTGCTCTGACTACACCTTACCATGTGGTTCAGGAGCCTTTGGGAATGGCTTATGGAAACAGTTTGGAATGATTTGGAGATGCTATGTGAAAAAATAGAGTTGTAGTGCCTTACGCTGTACTACAGGAGATTCTGATCAGACCTCAGAAGATTAGAAGGCTGACAAAAATACTGCCAGTAAAGACCAGGCTCTGAAGGTTTCTACTAGGAAGGACTGCTTTGGCTATAAGATTCCAGATGTGTGTAATGGCTTGTGAGAAAGTTTGTCTGCAGTTTGATCATGCTGGAGACTAAGATTAAGTGTGGCAGACTAATTAATGAGGCAGAAGAAATTTCAAGACAGTCTAAAGTTGAAGTGGTGACATGGCTACTGTTCAGGGCTTTTAGCCAGATTTATGTTAAGAATCAAGAACAAATAGCACAGCAAAATGATTTAAAATTTTGTGAGCTTGGCCAGAACAAAAGCTCCAGTAAAGCTGTGGACTGCAAACATATAGCAGAGGAGATCTTGATTGCTGAGAGGGAATAGGAGAATAAAAAATTCTTAGGGCATCACAATAAATAACAGGGCTCCTCTTTTGGCTGCTTTGAAATTATAAAAAATGAAAGACTGCTTTCAGAAGAAATCCACAGAGCACCATGTTCCAGAGTGGCAGCATTCTAGAGATTTTTTGTTTCAAATTGGATTCAGATTGCTCAGTGGTCCAGGCACTTGACCCCTACAGTCAAGAGAGAGAGAAAGAGAGAGAGGGAGAAAGAGAAGAGAGAGAGAGAAAGCCTGGCTATTGCTCCTGCAGGGAGCAGACCTTAGCATCACCCATGTGGCACTGCTTTTAGGTGCCTGCAAAATGGTAGAGATGTGAGGTCAAGAAGAAGGAAACTCATATTTCAGAAGGTCTGGAAGGCCAGGCAGTGTGCCACTGAGAGGCTATGTGAATTTGTGAGTGTAAAGCCAAAGATTTAATAGAGACTCCGGAAGTTTGAAGAATCTAGGACCATAGGTCATCTGAGAAAAACTGCAAAAAAGTAGTAGAGCAGACCCAAGCAAGAATAGGTACAACCACTGGAAGTATAGGGATCAGAGAGGTGGAGCCACTCAACCCCTTTGGAGTTAACATCTTGCCACATATTAACTATGTTAGATTTTTGGCACAATAAGAAAAAGATATAAAATAAAAAGTAGCCTTTAATCTGAGGACATAGAGAGAACTCCATGACTCTAGAAGCCTGGCTTTCTCTGACCAGGGTGGAATTTAGGGCGTGCCTTAATGATGATGCAAGGAGGTGATTGGAACCCTCTGCATGCACAAACAGGAGCAGGAGTTGTAATTAGGGCTAAGGAAGAAGCAGGAAGTGGTAGGCATTTGGCCTTCTGCCACATTAGACCCCTGCCATGACTGTTCAACCACCTCCATGACTGTACAGTAATTTATTGTAGGGCAAAATTCTTTCAACCTTGAATGCTACACTTGGAACTATAGGACTTAATGTTTGCTTTAGTGAATTTTACACTTGCTTTGGTCCCATTCCTTTGTATCCCTGTTGTATCTTTTGGAAATGTCTATGTTATGTCATTGATTGTTGGAAGTGTTAAACTTTCTTTTCATTTATATAAGGACTTGAAGCTAAGAGTTTGTCTTAAATCTCAGAAGAGACTTGTAACTTGAACTTTTCAACAATACTGAAACTGTTAGGACTTTTACAACTCTTAGAGAGGGACTAAACACATTTTCTAGAAATTGATATAGGGGAATGAAACTCCCAACCTATGCCTGGCAGAGTTCCTGTTTTCTAAAATTGAAGAATGAGTTTTAGGAACAATTGAGTTTGAGAGTAGAATATATTTATTGACAGAAAGAATGCTTCTGACTGAGAAAGACAGAAGGGGGTCCCAAGTGAGTTGCCAAGGACTCTGTGTTTTCCAGGGACTTTTATAGAGTAAAATCATGGGGTGAGATGGGTTTAAGGTGGGGAAACTGGGAATTCACAAGGTAGATAAGCATAAGGTGGGAAAGAACTATGGTTAGTCAATAAGATTAATAGTTCAGGTAAAATTTATTAAATTGGGGACAAATGGGGAAATGAGTCACTTAGAAAGTGGGCATTCTTAAAGAGCAGGGACTCTTCCCTAGAGAATTGGGAGGGTGGTCCTCACTTCCTCAGGGTGATTGAGAACTATTTAGAATATTAGTCCTTAGGATATGGGTGTATTTGCTTGATCTTCTGTCTTGAGGCTTGGTCCACAGCAGGAGATGTTTGTATCCCCCACAGTTGCTTCTTCACTGGCTCCTTGGAGGACCAGCCCTGCCCACTGCCTATAGTATTTCTAACTCAGCTGCTTGCAACAAAATCAATACATGTGAGTCTTTGAAGGACTAGAGGAACAATGTTGAGATTTATCTCTAGATATCCCCAAAGCCTCATGCAGTCATGAGTGACAGGCTTTTCAGAAGTAGCTGAATGTAGAGTTTTTGATTGATTCATGGTCCAATTCTGGCATTAAGGGTATGAATGCTACACCCACTGTAAGGTGGGTAGCCTCCATATAATAAAAGGAACAGAAAAAGTTGTCTCGTTTGCTTGTTGCATTTGCTGTTTTCTGGCATAATGAACTGTTGCCCCTCTGCCTTGTGCACTCTGGCTTGGAGCCAGCCAGCTATGGACTGAAACCTCTACAAAATGTAAGATAAGTTAAACTTTCCTTACTTAACTTGTGGATGTTGGATATTTTGTTTCAGTGATATAGGGGAATGAAACTCCTGACCTACTACTACATGTCTAGTATGAGATCATGTTCTCTAAGTTGAAGAATGAATTTTAGGAACAATGGAGGGTACCAGCAGAATTTCCATTGCTGTTGTTTTTGTTTTGTTTTGTTTTGGTACCAGGGATTGAACTCATGACCTCATGTTTGCCAGGCAGGTGCTTATGTGACTGAACAAAATCCCCTACCTGAATATACTTATTGTGAGAAAGAAAACTCCTGTCTGAGAGAGACAGAAGTGGTCCCAAGCTGGTTGCCAAAGATTCTGCCTTTTCTAGAGACTTTTCTAGAATAAAAGCATGGGGTCAGATGAGGTCACGGTGGGGAAAACTGGGAACTCATAAGGTAGATGGGCATAAGATGGAACAGAACTATGCTTAACCAATAAGATTAATTGTTCAAGTAAAATTGATTAAATCAGTGACAAAAGAGGAGGTGAGTCACTTAAAAAGCCAGTATTCTAAGGGAAGAGTGACTTTTCCCTGGGGTTTGGGATGGTAACTTCTGACTTCCACAGGGTGAAAGGAAACTATTTAGTGTATCAATCCTTAGGATATGTGTGTATTTGTTTGATCTTTTGTCTTGAGGCCTGGCCCACAGCAGGAGGTGTCTGTCTTCCCCAGAGTTGCAAGGTACCTGGGCTTCTGCACTGGCTCCTTGGAGGACCTAGTGCTTTCTAATTGTCTATAATATTTCTAACTGATTCAGCTGCTTATAACATCAGCAATAAGAAAACTCACTGGGACACTTGGCAAAGTATTTTCTTTGCAATTTTCCCCATCTTTTTGTTTGGATTCACCCTTTAGCATCTCTTTCCTCTTTGAAATAATAATCATAAGTGTTTCATTCCAGATTTAAAACCAGGACAAAAATATAATACTTGTTGTGTACTATGGAGATAACAAATATTGTATTGCTGAGATTATTCAATTCCACAAATGGCAGCAAGCTTTCTCTCTTACAGTTTGTAGGTGAGAACTGTGCAGCAGAAACAATTTCACCAGTTTCAGATCATTGGTATTCAGAAGTTTTTTATTCATTTTCTTGAGAATGTTTACAATCTAAGGCTCTTAATTTCATTTTTCTGCAAGGAAAGTGTTTTTCTTGGCTGGTCTACCTCTTGATTGCCCATTACTTTTGTTGTAACCTAACTCGCATGCTGCCATTCTGTTCTGTATGCACCCTAGCTTTTGTTCTAAATTGAACTTTGTATCTCCTGTATGTCTCCTGCACAACCCCCAGTACTTTGTTTCCCATTGATTGCACAACATAGCCCACCCAGAGCTGTATCTCCAGAACAGGCCTAACCACAAGCACTGCACTCTGACCCTAGGCAAACAACAGGATGTCCTGGCACTCCAAGAATGTGCAGATGTGCTGATGAGCAAACCTTCCTGTGAAAAAATAAGCCTGTCTCTGGGGACAACTTGCCCTTTGCTCCCCCACACCTTTGCATTTTTTTTCCCTTTATAAACCACTCCAAATCTTAGCCTAGTTGCACAGCAGTGTAAATTCCACCTGCACTCTGTATCCCTGAGTACCAGCCTAAATAAAGCACTCCTTTTTTCATCAAGACATCTTGGCCTTTTATCTTTTTTTCATAACTTTTGATCTTTGATTTTTGGGGTACAACAATCTTTACTAGATGTGACATTAGGCATTTTCTTTACAAATCCTACAGAGTAGGTAAGAATTTGTGGAGAAAAATTGTAATCAGTAATTTTAATCAATCATGGCCCAATCTGTGGACACTCAGGCCCCCAAGAACTTCATTCCTGTCAGTTCTCACCTTTGTGGGTACTGTCAGGCTACTCTCAAAAGTGTGGTATCAGTTCCATGCTGGCTGCCTCAGAGGGAATTTGGCATGAGGAACCTGTACCTCCACCTGTCCACTGGGCTGCACCATAAGTAGCCTTGCCCACACTGGCACCTGGCCCATGTCATATGTCCTTCCAGGCTAATGATACCTTGCCCCAGTTGCACCCTTGGTGTTTGCAGGGCTCAGACCTCTAGAACATCAGTGCCTGGGCCTAATGTGTACTGTGGTTTGAACTGCACAGGTACTGCTCCAGGCAGCATGGGAGGAAATTATAATTATTTATCATTAATTTAAAATACAAATCACATTGGCTAAATTAAAATTCATGTATTTTGCTGTGTAAAATTACAAAAAATGTATTTAGGATTATTAAATGTGTTTGATAGATTGTTGTTATGTATATAGATAACACTGATAGAAGCTCAAAAGATATCTGATCTTTTAATAAGTTTTAGAGTAACTATTCTAGAGGAAGCATATCTGAAAATGAAATTTTTTCAAACTATAGTTAATAAGTTAAAAAATAGTTTTAAATAATACATTTTGAGTATTCAATTTGTTCAACATCTTAAGGTATGACAGAGTTAATAATTTGTACAATCATAACTCCCTTAATATTTTATTGACAGTTGTTTAAAAAAAACCTCTGGTCTGTATGTAGCTGAATGCTAAAAGTTTTGAGAGTTGCTGAAAAAAGTTTGCTTGCTTCTCTGTAATAAGCTATTATTTTACTGTCTAGTCTTGGCTTAACTCAAGTAGTAAAATGTGGGCTGTAAAAATCACATTTTTACAGAAAAGTCTTACAAGTTTCATAAGAATTTTCCCACATCAAGTATGTTTTGTGTTCTTTTCTAGATGTACAGTTTATTTGTGATAATTACAGTTTGTAGCACAAATTTGAAAAACAACATGATTTGAAAACTAGCGATAACTGTATTAGGGAAGCATGGATTAGAGACCACCTGGATAGGCTTTCTGTAAGCAACTAGGCTATTTATTATGCCTGGTGTGAGTGAGCTGAGTCTGAGAAAAGAGTAAGCAGGGAGATGAGGGAGAACAAAGTCTTTAAAGGGGAGGGGAGGAGTTGCTACCTTTAGGAATTTGGGGCAGAAAGATTCTGTGTAATAGTGTAAATGTTATCAAACTTCCTGAACGGGGGAAATTGGTACTTGATATCTTATGTTTGTCCTTCTAGTAGTTTTCTGCCATGCTTGCCCATAATGTCTTCATCCATTGCTCATGGCAATAACCTGGCCAGGTTTAGTAGTGCATACCTATAATCCCAGCACTAGGAAGGCTGAGGCAGTAGAATCACTGTAAATTTGAGGCCAGCCTGGGCTACATAGTGAGTTGAAGGTCTGCCTGAAGTACATAGTGAGACTGTCTCAAACATGCAAAAAACAAACAAAAAACCTCCCCCAAACCAGTCAGGGCCTATGGGTAGGGTGGTGTAATTTTGTAATGATATAAATGTTATGTTTTGTTGTAAATTTATTGTATATCTGAAGAGTGTATCATTTCAGTAAAGCATTTCTAAGTAGTTGACAGCTTGTTTGAAGAAAAGATTTAAGACAGAAGTGAAAATTTAGTAATGATATAGGGGAATGAAATTCCCAACCTACTATGTCCATGAGTTTGTGTTCTCCAAAATCAAAGAAGGAATTTTAGGAACAACACAGGTTAAGAGTAGAATATATTTATTGAGAGAAAGAAAGCTTCCATCTGAGAGACAGAAGGGTTACTGAAAAGGTTGCCAAAGACTCTATCTTTTCCAGAGACTTTGATAGAGCAAAATTATGGGGTGAGATAGGTTCAATGTGGGGGAACACTGGGAACTCACAAGGCAGATGGGCATGAGGAGGCCATATGGTTAGCCAATAAGATTAGTAGTTCAGGTAAAATTGGTTAAATTGGGGACAAATGGGGAAGTGAGTCACATAGAAAGCAGGCATTCTTAAGCAGCAGTGACTCTTCCTTAGTAGGATGGGATGGTGACTCCAGGCTTCCTCTGGGTGATAGGGAACTATTTAGAATATCAGTTCTTAGGATGTGGATGCATTTGTTTGATCCTTTGTCTTGAGGCCTGGCCCACAGCAGGAGGTTTTTGTCTCCCCCACAGTTGCAAAGTATCTGGGCTTCTGTACTGGCTCCTTGGAGGACCCAACCCTGTCTCACTGCCTACAATATTTCTAACTAACTCAGCTGCCTGCAACAGTAACAGGGATAATGTTAGAACTTTATATTTAAAACAGCAAGGCTTAACACCTTGAACTGCCAAAAAAAAAAGTTTTATAAGAAACCTTTAAAGAAAGGTTTTAACTTTTGTCAAAATAATTTCTTATGTTCTCTACTGCCTTTTTTGGCTGTGTGTGCACACGTGCGTGCACACCAGGAATGGAACTCACAGTCTCATTCTTGACACACAGGCATCTGTGCCACTGAGCTAAATCCCCAGCCCCACTACTGCCTTATTTTATGTTTCAAATGTTTAGAGAAATTATGTCTTGGTAAATTCTTATTTACTGAGGTTTATATTGACAGTTTTGTTTTACAATTATAGCTACATAATACTACTATTGTATTTTTCAATTGTTTTATTTTTAATTAATTTATCTATTTATTTATTGAGAGAAGGTCTTGCTCATAGTTCAGGCTTCTCATGAATTCACTATGTACCCCAGGCTGGCCTCAAACTCATGGTAATCATTCTGTTTTAGCCTCCCTGACAAGTGCTGGGATTACAGGTATGTAACTCCATGATGAGCTTTTTTGCTTTGTTTTTAACAATGTAACTGTCCTAGTGTAATGGAGTCAGTTATAACTATTGCCTTAATATGCTGTAAAAAAATAACAATATTGTTATGTTAAATTGCTGCCTGGTGGGACTGGGGATCTAGCACAGTGGCACGCCTGGAAAGTGTAAGGTCATGAGTTTGATTGCTGGTACCAAAAAATAAAATAAAAAAGAAAGAAATGAAAAAGTAAAACATTGCTCCCTTGTGTGTTTATTGTCATTTAACTGACAAGAGCCATGCTTCTCATTATCAATAAGTGAATCTGTTCAAAAATGTAACTTGTAAATAGGTAAAATACACAGTAATTCTTGTATTTTTGCACTACCATTGTGTTTACTTAAGAAATTCTAGAAGTCTTACTGACTTGTTTTGCATCTTCTTATCAGGTTATTAATGCTTATTAATGATTTTTTGTCAAAGTATAAGAGAAATTTTCTCTTATTAACAGTGCATGGTCTATACTGCTCCATGCTGCTCATCTCCCCCCCAATATTCCGGGAATTGAGCTGTTATAGTTTAAAGCTGCCTAGGCTAAATTCAGACTAGGATAAAGCTGACTAGAAGACCTGAGTTGCGAGGTAGAAACAGCCCCATTCCATGTTTAAGGAATTTATGGAATGTATCTTCCCTGGGCATCTGCTGCCCATATTAGGAAGCACCCTTCCCCGCCCAACTCTAGACCACCCTATAGTTGCACCCTCCAATGAATGTAGAAAGCCATTTAAACTAACCAATGCCTTCTGTTTCTGTAACCGCGCTTGCCAAAGCCCTGCCTTCCTTTGTCCTGTAGTTTTAAAAGCCATGCTCTGGCATACCTCGTGGCTCTCTGTTCCTGCGTGTTCAGTGGGCCCTATGCATGCTTGGAAAATAAAACCCCTTGCATATTGCATGAGAGAGCGTCTGTTGACTTCTTCCTACACGCGGTGGGCGTCTCGTCCATCACAAAAGCTTCAATGATTTAGGATACTGACTACAGAATAAATGGGATTAATAATGACAGACAACTCTAAACTCAGGCTAGAGGCTCGCTCTCTCTCTCTCTCTCTCTCTCTCTCTCTCTCTCTCGGCTTTTGTATGCAGTTCATGGTAGCCTTCAACTCACAATGTAAGAAAGGCTAGCCTCAAACTCACAACAATCCTCCTACCTCAGCCTCCAGTACTGGAATTACAGGTGTACACCACTATTCCCAGTTTAAAGCTACACTTGCTAAACCTCTGACATTGCTCAAATTTGGCACAAAGGGTTTTATGACACTGAGTCCAATGATCTGCAATGTTTCTGCCAAAGTAAGACATATTCTTTTCTTTTAAAAAATATAACACCCACTTAATTATTTCTTTCCCAAGATGGTTTTCTTCAGTCCATTAATATATGGGTTGTAAAAGCTGGTTCTGCTCCTTAAGACCCAGGTCCTTACATGGGCTTTGTCAGAGTTAATGGGATAGCACCAGCTTGTTTAAAATAAGGTGGAGGTGTTCAGTTCTTCTTGCTTCACAAGCTCAATCCCTGACCACTTTGCAGTGAATGACACATCTCACAAAGTAAAATAGCTTCACATAGATCTTGAGGGGCACATAACTGCCAAAGAAATGCCTATGGTGATGGACTCTACTATGTATTTTTTAAAATTTATTTTAAAGTCAAAAACAGAAAAATCATGAAGCAAAAAAAACAATTAAACATCAACAAAAGCAAAATTATGCAGTACGATTCACCCCTGCATGTCACTGTCACTATCAGAAAGCTTGCCTCCTGTAGGCTGCCAGTGTGGGCAGGGAGATGGAGCCAGATACACCTTGTGTGCATGGAGGCTGCCATTGGAGGCCCTTTCTTCCTTCAGGCAGTCAGCACCAACCAGAAGAATCATAAAAACACATTCCTGTGTGCCGACCACACTTGGAAAAGCCCTGGTATAGCCATGCAGGCTGTGAGAAGAAGCAAGCCCACCACCATGAAATGCTGGCCAAGGGAAAAGCCTCAGTGTAGCAGAACAGATCTGGAGAAGCCCAGTCCATGCCCTGCTCCCTCCCTGGGAACCTGAGTTCAGAGAAAATCAGGTGACTATATAGTTCCCCAATATTGCAGAGGGACAGCCAATGTGGGAAGTGCCTGGGATCCCACAACTGGCTTGTTGGGAGGAATACAGGAGAATGTCAACATGACAGAGCAAAAGGCAATCTCAGACCTACAAGTCACACAGAACAAGTCTGGGAGATATAGTCATGAAATAAAATGAAAGTTAAAAACCTGAAATCTCTGTGAGTATAGCAATTGAAGTAAAGAAACAACTTCATGAGACTGTAAAAATAATCAGATCACAAATAATGTCTCAGGTAAAAGAAATCACAAGCATAATGAAAGAATTGCTTCTTTAGAACATATCTAAAGAAGGCATAGATAAAGAAGAGGAGCATAGGAAAATGATGGGAACCTTGACTGAACAATATAGGAAGAAATTACAATACATAAAAAAGATTCTAAGAGATATCTAGGAAATTAAAAATGTGATCCAAAGCTAACAAAAACCACTTGAAAGAAATTGAAGATAGACTTTCAGACCTCAAATACAGGATCACACCTAGTTACCATAAGAGGAAAGATCTCTTAAACATAATAATGAACCAGGAAATAGCAATTCAGTGGCTGCAAGATGATGCAAATAAAAATAATTTAATAGTGATAGGTATCAGCAAAGAAGCAAGGGTCAAGACAAATCAAATAAAAGGCTATTTACAGAAGGAATAGCAGAAAACTTCCTAAACATAAGAAAAGTATCTGGCATACAGATAATTGAGGCATATAAAACCCTAACTAGGCATAACAAAAATAAATCTACATCCAGACATGTAATAATCAAGATCCAAGAAATTCAGCACAAGAACAGAACAGTAAAAGCTGTTAGAGAAAAACAGATCTTCTATAAAGGAAAACCCAGAATCAGGGCATACTTATGAACACAAGCCATCAAGTCAAGAAGAGTTTGGAGTGAAGTGTTTCAAATCCTCCAAGAAAACAACTTCCAATCCAGATTGATGTACCCTGCAAAACTGTCTTTCAAAATCTATGGAAAATGTAGATACTTCCATGATAAAGAACAACTGAAGAAATTCATCACCAAATCCACCCTGCAGAGAGTGCGGAAGGATATTCTAGAGAGAGAAAAAGATAATCATTGTTCCAGGAACAGAAGCAGAGAGGATCACGAAACAGGACAGGCAGCTGAATGAAGAGAAAAAGTGGGGGGCCAACACAGGAAGATAGCATGCTAGAGATGAACCAAGGCATGCAGTTTGTAACCATTAATGCAGATGGCCTCAATTCACCAATAAAAGGAAACATGGAGAGAGTGCATCAAAAAACATGATCCATCAATACACTGTATAAAAGGAAAACTTTTGACTCAAAAGGAAATTTATAGACTGAAAATCAAAGGAGAGAAAACAAGTGTTTCACGTGGTGGGAGACCAGAGCAACACAAGGGTAACTTGCCCATCAGCTGAAGAATTGATAAGAATGTTATGATACTTTCATACAATTGAAAGCTACCATCTACAAAGTAGGATAATCTCAAGGTTCTTGCAGGTAAATTGATGCAACTGGAGTTCATGCTCATGAGTGAAGTGGTTTGGACTCATACAGGTGAACACTGAGTTATATCCCTAGCATAAAAATCTGAAGGAGTTAGTAGGATTCAAAAAATACAACAGGGCTGGGGATTTAGCTCAGTGGCATAAATGCTTGCCTGGTAAGCATGAGATCATGAGTTCAATCCCTAATACTAAGTAAATAAATAAATAAACAAACAAGGAAATAAGGGAACTTCCATTTAATCTACAAAAAACACAACACATATTATGAAAGTGATATAGGAGGAATCACCTAAAAAGGGAAAGTGGTAACAGCTGTTAATTTCCTAATATCTTGTATTGAATTCTTGTATTGTTTTCATAATTTTGTTAGGTTTGCTTTTATTCTGTCATATTTTGTTATATTTTACTGTGTCAGATGGTATGAGCAGCTATTTTGAAGAAAAC
Organism: Hydrochoerus hydrochaeris; assembly: GCA_004027455.1. Lineage (NCBI taxonomy): Eukaryota > Metazoa > Chordata > Mammalia > Rodentia > Hydrochaeridae > Hydrochoerus > Hydrochoerus hydrochaeris. The sequence goes on along the minus strand of PVLA01006848.1, from coordinate 36,786 downwards.
AGGATGTATTATGCTAAGCATTGTTGATTTCCTATTATCTTCTTTTGAAGTCCTACAATGCCATGATTCTTTTGTTTTCATTGTGGGGTGGTTTTATTTTTTTGGTTTGATTTTATTATGTGTGGAACTATGGACAGCTATTTTGAACAAGAGACTTTATGCTAGCCATTGATGATTTTCTATTATCTTGTTTTGAAGTTCTATAATACTTTCATTCTTTTGTTTTGATTGGTTTCATTCTATTTTGTTTTGTTTGTTATTATGTTTGATAGTATGGAGAGCTAATTTGAAGAAAATAAGAGACATTATGGTAGCCATTGCTGATTTCCTGTTGCCTTATTTTGAAGTCCTTTAATGCTTTCATTGTTTTGTTTTCATTGTTTTTTTTCTCTTCTTTTTCATGATTTTTTATTTGTGTATGTGTTGGTATGGAGAGCTATTTTGAAGGAAAGGAGAGACATGGTAGCCATTGTTGATTTCTTGTTCTGGCCTGATTTTCTTTATTCTGTTTTGATCTCTTTTATTCTCTTTAAAATAAAAATATATGTAAAAATCTCAAATGATAATGAAGCAAAAAAAAGTGACAGTACAGGATTTCAATGCAAGATGATAGGAATTTAACAATGGTTGTTATATTGTATATCATTTTCCTGAAAATACTTGCTCATGCTACCAAATTCAGGTATGTGGGATTGGCCAAACAATATAATTTATTTTCTCTTTCATTACTTTCTTTCCCTTTTCCTTTCTTTACTTGTTTATTTATTCATTTTATTTTTATTTTAAAGGAAGTAAAATAAAGCAAAGCAAAACAAAATGAAGTAGATCAGAGTAATAAAGTGTGAATAACACACTATGTCAGAAAAAGACAGTAGGAAATCAACAGTGCATACCAGAGCATCTCTTGTTTTCTTCAAAATAGTTGTCCAGACCTTCACACAAAATAAGTTAATATACATCAAAATAGTATAAAAGCAATGAAAATGCAAGAATGAGACTTAAGGGCTTTCAAGACCAGATATTAGGAAATCAATAATAGCTATCATAACATCTCTTGTTTTCTTCAAAATAGATGTCCATATCTTCATACATGTTGAAATCAAATAATTGAAAACAAACTAAAACCAATAAAAATGAAAAATAGAAGCATTACTGGCTTTTGAATCAAAATGATAGGAAATTATCAATGGCTACGATGGTATCTCATATTCTTTAATGTAGTTGTTCATACTATCACACATACTAAAATCAAATATTGTAAATCCTTTGAGCGAAGTTCTAGACATATATAAGCCTATGCATGTACATCTGTCCTTTCTGTATTACAGGGAAAAACAAAATAACAGATGAATAACTATAATTATGAGCAAAAAATAATAACATTATAAGCTTGTCAAAACACAGTGGTAGGAAGGTAACAATTTTTGTTTTGCATAGTTATCTTTATAAATCTTACTTGAATTACCAGATATAGTCATGCAAAATTGATCTAATTCTATGGTTTTTATCTGTTTTGTTCCAAGAACTCATAGAATTAGTAGTACCATCATCTTAGTAATCTTAGCGTATATATAAAAATTTATATCTTATTTATTTCTTTTCCATCATTTCTCCATTTCCCTGTCTCAGTTATTTTTTCCCTTTGAGAGGTTTCTTACCCTTTCACAACATGTATTAAAGATATTCTATCTTATTTGCACTTTTAGTTTCTTACACTAGGGACACAATACAGTATTTACACATGTCAGTCTCATTTATTTCACTTATGAATATAGTTTCAAGTCGCATACATTTACATATAAAACTTCAATGTGTTATTTCTTTATAGCTGAGTAGTAATCTACTGTATAAAAATATCACATCTTTTTTCTCTTCAGTTGATGGGCATTTGGGTTGTTTACAAGATTTAGCTATTACAAATTGTGCTGCTATAAACATGGGTGCACATATATCCTGGGGTATGATGTTTTCAGTTTACCTGGGAATAGGCAAAGGAGCAGGATAGCTGGGTCAAATTGGACCTCCAATCCCAGCTTTCTGATGAATCTTCACAGGGATTTTCACAATGGTTGCACCAATCTACACTCCCACCACAAGTGCAGAAGTGTTCTTTTTTCCCCCACAGACTCTCTAGCAATTGTTATTGGTGATTTTCTTGATCCTGGCTATTCTTTATGCAGTGAGGTGGAATTTCAGTGTTGTTTTAATTTGCATTTCTTTCATGACCAATTATGTTGAACATTTTTATATGTATTCATTTGCCATTTGTTTTCCTTCATCTGAGAAGTGTGTATTCATCTCAGATGACTATTTTGCATTGGGGCTTTGAATTTCAGGGTACTTAATTTTTAAAAATTTTTGTATGTTCAAGATAGAAATCCTTTGTCTGAGGGAGGTTGACTAAAAGATTTTTTTCCCAATTTGTGGGTTTTCTTTTCACTTTTTGAGATTTCTTTTGACATGCAAAAACTTTTTAATAAAATGAGATTCCAGTTGTTGATTCTGGGAAGTATTTCCTGTGCAGTATGATTTTTGTTCAAAAACTCTCTGCTGAATTCATGAACAAAATGCAAACTGCACGGGAAACACTTCAAAGAATCAACAAATGGAATCTCATATTATTGAAAAGTTTCTGCACTTCAAAGGAAATCACCAACAGAGTGAAAAGAAAACCAACAGAGTGGGAAAGAATTTTAGCCAGCAACGCTTCAGACAAAGGACTTGTGTCCAGAATATATAAAGAATGGAAAAACATCAACCCCTCAAATTCAAAGACCCTCTCCAAAAATGGGCATCTGAGATGAACAAACAGTTCTCAGAGAAAGATATACAAATGACAAATAAATACATGAACAAATGTTCACCATCACTGGTCATTCGAGAAATGCAAATTAAAACAACATTGAGATTCCACCTCACTCCGGAAAGAATAGCTGCCATCAAGAAATCAACTGATAACAAATGTTGGCGAGGCTGCGGGGGAAAAGGAACACTGCTCCACTGTTGGTGGGAATGTAGACTGGTGCAACCATTGTGGAAATCCATATGGAGAATTCTCAGAAGACTAGGATTGGAAGCCCCATTCAATCCAGCTATTCCCCTCCTGGGTATTTTCCCTGAAGAACTGAAAAGTTCATATCACAGTGATATATGTGCACCCATGTTCGTAGCTGCACAATTTGTGATAGCTAAATCCTGGAAACAACCAAGATGCCCATCAACCACAGGGTGGATGAAAAAGATGTGACATTTTTATACAATGGAATATTACTCAGCTATAAAAAAGGATGCTCTTGAGACCTTCATAGGTAAATGGAGACAACTTGAGACTATCCTCATTAGTTAAGTAAATAAGAATCATATTTATAATATCATATTGTGTCTCTAGTGTAAAAAGTAAATAAGAACTACAAGTGTAATAAAACCAAAATGTGTAATTGTTATAGTAAAAAAGAGAGGAAAAGAAAGTGCTCTAAGGGATATAACTACATGTATGTTTGAGTGTTTAAAAATAGATTGCATATTGCTGAATTTTTGTTGGATCTTTGAGCAGAATTCTTTGTAGTCTGACTGTTTGAATGTTTACTATGTACCCTTTAACTTTGTAACTTGAACAACTCCATCCAGGATGACAGTATGTAATTGATAAATTACTGATTTCTTAGTGGGGCTTTTTCTCATTTTCCTTTGTTTTCTTTCTTTCTTTTAGAATTCTGTATTGTTTCTTCCCTTTTTTTTGCTTTTTTCCTTGTCTTTAAATAAAATTTTAAAAATGTATAATTGCTATTGTAAAAAAAAGAGGCAATAGGAAGCACTATAAAAGATATAGCTGCATGTATATTTCAGTGTGTAGGATTGATAACCATATTTCTAGGTTCTTGTTGGATTGTTGAACTGATCTTTTTGCACTCTTACTGCTTGAGTGTCCACTTTGTGTGCTTTAATTTTGTAACTTGAAAAACTATTTCTAAAAGAACAATTTGTAATTTATCAACTAGTGATTTCTTACTATATATTTTCTTTTCTTGAAATTATGTAATATTTCTACTTTTTTTTCTGTTTTTTCTCTTTAAACAAACAAACAAAAAGAATTCTCTGCCAAGCCCTATATCTTCAAGATTTCTACTTTGTCTTCCAGTATATTTATTTTTTCTGTTTTAATATTTAGATCTTTATCCATTTTGACTTTAATTTAGTGCATGGTGATAGGCATAAGTCTAGTTTTAGTTTTCATCATATGGAAAGCCAGTTTTTCTTTTTTTTATTTTGAAAAGAATAACACCAAATGAGACAAAACAAAAAAGTCAATCAAAACAGAAGGATCAACATAAAACATGACTTAAAAACAAAACATAAGATCAATAATGGCTACTATAATGCCTCTTGTTATCTTTAAAAAATTGCCCATATCACCAGGAATTATAAAATTGATCAAAACTGTACAGAACAAAACTAATAAAAACAAAAAATTCAAGATATTATATGACTTCAAAAGAAGATAATAGTCCAACCAGAATTGGTTTTGTTGTGTATCTTATTGTCTTCAAAGTAGTTGCCTATAGACTTGATACTATCAAACAAAACAGAATAGAATAAAATCAGTCAAAACAAAATAGTGAAAGCAATATAGGGCATTATATCAATCCAATAGGAAATCAAAAGCAGTTACCATAATATACCCTGCTATCTTTGGAATAGCTGTCCATGCCATCAAATCTAATACAAGTAGATAAACTAAAACAGAATGAAACCAATCTAAATAGAACAATGAAAACAATATGGGTTTCAAATTATGATAATAGATTAACAATGGCCACTGCCTTCTCTTTTTAAACAATTCCTCCCCTTTCACTTTCATGGGATATATTGTACATTTTGAATCCCAGTAATTCCTTTAGGTTTTATATTAGGGGGCAACCTGCTATTCGCCTAAGTGATTCTGAACCGTTTTACACCTGAGCATGATCTCAAACTGTATCTACATAAGCCTCAAGGTTTTCTTTATAGCTGAGCAGTTTTCCATTGTATAAAAGTGTCATGGCTTTCTAACCTGTCTGCAGCTGATGGGCAAGCTACCCCCACTTTGTTTCTGGTTCCCTGTCACACAGAACATTGTTTTCTCATCTTTGACTTTCAGTCTATAAATCCTCTTTTTAGTTAAATGTATTTCTTATGTAAAGCATATTGATGGACCTTATCTCCTGATCCACTCTGGCTGTTTTTCTTTTTATTGGTGAATTGAGGCCATCTATATTAGTGATTATAGCTAACCTTCTCTGCCTCATCTCTGCCATGCTATATTTCTGACATTAGTTGTCTACTTTTCCCCTTCATTCCACTGTCTGCCCCATTCAGTGAGCCCCCTCTGCTGCTGTTCTTGAAACTATGGTCTTTTTTCTCTCTAGAATGTCCTTCGGTATTTTTTGTATGGGTGGTTTGGTGGTCATCAACTCCCCCAGTTCCTCTTTGTCATGGAAGCATCTTGTTTCCTGGTTTCTTCCAGAAAACTTGGTAGTGGGTTTCCCAGCACTTCCTCTATTGTTTGTAATTGCTCTGAAGCATGCTGGCTAGAGATTTCTGCTATTTGCTGCCTTTCCCATCCTGCTGATGGCTACTGGAGTATAAGCAGAGACGGGGCAGGCTGCCCCCTCCCTTCCGAGCTGGTCAACTGCAGGGAATCTTCACTACATTAGTATGTGCAGGGCTGGTGGGGTTGGTTGGGGATAGATTTAGGGAAACCTTGAGTGGCTATTGGACCACGCACAGGGGTGGGACTCTGTTCAGGCAATTTCCACCAGTCCCCTACAAATTAGGAATGGCTGAATGAAGCCAGCTGCAGTTCTGGCTCTGGGCTTATACTGCCCGACTCCAAAATTGCCCCCAGCTAATCGCCCACTCCCACAGAAGGACTGAGTGCCCCACACTCACCACCAGCCAGTGCAGTTCTCTGGTCCCCTGCTCCCCTCTGCCAAAGCATCTCTCTGGATAGGCCTTCAGGCTTGACAACCATCAGCTTCACTGTGACCATGTGTCTATGGTTCCAGCAGCACTTCTAACATGGTGGTTCTGGTTCCATTTGAAAATGCTGCCAACTCCTGCCTTCTTGTGCTTAAGTTTTCCTTTTTTATTAATTCTCTATGTGGGCTTCAATTCTCAGTTTAGTTTCTTCCTGGGTTGAGGGAACCCACTTCCTTCTTGTCTTCTCCAGAATGCTATATTCCAGCATCTGCACTGTTTTTCCCAGAGAGGCTGTTTACTCTGCTGTTTACTGTTCTGCCATCTTTGTCAACTGGTGAGAGCCAGTTTTTCCAGCACCACTTATTAAAGCGGCTTTCTTCCATTGTACATGTTTGGCCCCTTTGTCAAAGATAAGGTTACTGAGTTGTAGTTTCTCTTCTAATCTATTCCATTGGTCTTCAGGTCTGTTTTTATTACAGTACCATGCTTATTTTATCATAGTAGCTTCATAGAATAACTTCAAGTCATGGATTGTGATGTCTCCTGCCTTGCCATTGTTGCTCAGATTTGCCTTTACTATTCCACATCACTTCTGCTTCCAGATGAATTTTAGGAATTCACAGATGACTTATCTAGATCTGTGAAGTATACTAATGGTATTTTGATTGAAATCGCATTAAATGTGTATAACAATTTTAGGAGAATGGCCATTTTCACAATGTTCTTCCTATTCATGAACAGGGAAGGTCTTTCAACTTTCTGAGATCCTCTTCAATTTCTTTTTCCCTCTGTAATTTTCACTGCATAGATCTTTTATTTCCTTTGGTAGATGGATTCCTAATTTTTTCATTTTTTAGGATACTACTGTGAAGGGTGTGGTTTCTTTTATTTTCCTCTCAGTGAGTGTATTGTATATGTAGAGGGATGATGTTGATTTTTCAGTGCTGACTTTGTATCCTGCTACATTACTGAATTTTGTTGAAAGTTTTTGTATAGGGTTTTTATAGTCTTCTAAATAGAGTATCATGTCATCTTCAAATAATTATGGCTTAAACCCTTCCTTTCCTATGTTTAGTCCATGTATTTCTCTTTCTTGTCTAATTGCTCTGGCTAATATTTCAAGCACTATATTGAATAGGACTGGTGATAGATGACAGACTTGTCTTGTTCCTAATTTTAGAATGAAAGATTCAGTTTTTGATCATTTAGTATGATGCCAGCTGTTGGTTTGTCATAGATGGCTTTTATTGGATTCAAGAAAATCTGTTCTGATTTTCCAAAGGATTTGAAATGATTTTGCCCTAGAATAAGTTACATGATATTATGGCATTGGGCTGTGGGATCAAGGGGTCCTTCCCCTTGAACAACTTCCTTTTTCCTTTCCCAGTGGTGCAAAAAAGGTCCCAATCAGTTCCTCATGTGTCACCAATGCCCACCCTAAGCACCATCCCTGGTCAGAGGTTATATATGTATCCCATAACTTTCATTCCATTCAGAGGATACCAGGCTACCTATGGTCATGGAGTTCTCTCCATATACTCAGAATAAAGGCTATTTTTTATTTTATATCTTCTTCTTATTGTGCCTAAAGGCTAACATAATTGTACATTGTGACTCAGATGGCAGAGTACCCTCTCTGTGAACCACCATTTTTTCCTGTGGGCCTGTTTACTTGCTTCTGCTAATTTGTATGCAACAGCAACCTTCCTCAGCCATCAAAGATGAGCTGCCATACAGGGTTTTCTGTTTCCATTCCTAAAATCCACAACTTTGCGGTCAGAAAACCTATCCTTACTGCCCTGGGATAGAGATACCAGTATTCACAATCCTTAGGCCATACAGTCTGAAGAAAAACTGTTAATTTTGTTTCCTGACACCCCACTCTTCTGGTGATGACTGGGAGAATGGGTGTTGGGACTTTCTGTGTCACAATTTCAAAACAGGTGATGACTTTTTTTGATAGAGGTGATGCATGACAGCTTCCACGTTCCTTGGAGGAGAACTAAAACTCTTACATCACAAGGCAAAGTTGTTCTTTCAGCTCACTTATAATTTGTCCTGGGAGCCACTGCCTGTCCCCTGAAAAGACATACCTCTGGGGTGCCTGGTTCATAACCTTGGTGCTCTTGGCCTCAAGAAGGCTATAAAAACTACAAAGCTTATGTTTTATTTATGCTTTTTTCACAATTGTGGCAAGTTGACAAAAACCCATCATTTTTAGGCCTTTTTTTTTATGCTGAGGATGTGTCTTTCTCTCAATCTGTGTTGTATAATTGCTCAAATAATTCTGGCTCACTCTGCTCCACCAGGAACTCTCCCTGGTATCTCCTAGACCAAATCTTGTGGCTTTCTCAGTCAGAGGTTTCCCTCCCTCCATTTTGTCCATCAGCTCACCATATGCAGTCTCATGCCTTCCAGCCTTCCAGCAGGCCACACGGTTCTCAGCAGCCATCTTTCTGCAGTTTGTGTGGAGGACAGCCACCATTTTGGAGCTCTTCATGTGATCAACAGCAACCATCTTGCTGTGGGTCACATGATGACCAGTGGCCATCTTGCGCTCCATCACTGTGTTACCAACAGCAGCTATGCTGCTGAGGGTCATACTGTAACCTTCCAACAGCTTGTTTCCTTGTCAACTGGTGATAAGCCACCATTTTGTAGCCAATCATTGTGTAATTACCCACATATGCCTGTCAGATGGTTGGCCGCTCAGTGGCCATCTACTCCACAGCCTTTCCAGCCTCAGTCATTATTTCTGCCTAGAAAACAGGCTGGCCCTAAGAGATTAATTAATATACATGTCCCTATCTCTCTCTACCTCACTTATCTCAGATTACCCCTAAATTAGGTTCTTTTTCTGCTATTCTTATTTTAAGAGATCTCTATTAATTAATCTCCAAAAAGTTCATACTAGCCTATTTATTATAGCTCAAATTGGTCAAATATATTTGAGTGCATTCTGATTCTGTAACATTCATCAAGTCTATATATCTGTTGTCTGTTTATACTGTACAGATCATCTCTCCATGTCTGTCCATTTGCCTGCTCTAAACAGCTGTTCCTTTTATTTGAGCTCAACAATTTTTTCCTTTTTTACATTTTCAGATCATTTAATCAAGGTTTTTTGGGTTATACATTTAAAAAGCATGCTTCCACCTAGGTTACAGCTGGTCAAAATGATGCTAAAATTGGTTAAAGGAAATCCTTTGGGTTGAGGACACATTGGACAGGACTTCAATTGAAAAAAAAGTGACCACCTTGTAATTTTAAGCAGCTCTTGTTCATTAATCAGAGGCCACAATAATTTCCATAGCCTTATGGGAGACTCACCAACTAAAGTTCATATGGCTCAGACAATTCATTGTTGTGGATCTCATGGTATATCCATGACTTCAAATGTAGAATTAAGATTGCTTATCATAAGAAGTGTTTTCTTTCAGGTCCAGATGTCTGCCTTTTCCTTGTGCTCCAGCCAGGAGATTCAGGTCAGACCAACACAAGGTCACCAGTCAAATAATAACTTTTAAACAAAAAAATTTATGTAATATATATATATATATATATATGTATATTATATAAAGGTACTTATAGTGAGCAGTCCAAACAATGTCACAAATTTCTTCAGTGCTCAAATGTTAAAACACCCATGGTTAATAGAAAATAATGCTTCCATTTAATTTTCTATGTTAAGCTTACTGCCTCTACTGCACTGTACTCCTATCAATCTTCTGGATGTTCAACAATTAAAATTAAGAGACAATTTTAAATTCCTTTTGGATTCCCTTTGTTGAGATCCACCAGATCTTTTCCAGAAAAAGGTTATATGATGCATATTGGGGCTATAACTAACTATACTCAACTGGTGTTAAATGACACCACAGCCTATCTCACTCCTATATATAGAGGTAAAATTAATAAAACAGGCCCATCTTCCAAAAATCAGATGGCATTAGACATTCTAAAAGCACAGGAGATACTTACATGATTGTAAAACTTAAATGTGTGTATGGAAAATGAATAACATGTTAATTTCTAAAATTTCCTGGACCTTATCTTTATCCTCCCTATGAGAAGCCATTACTAAAATTATAAATATGTGGTTGATTCCATTATTTGACTCCTGCATACTTAATAGATTGTTTGCCTTTGTCTCCTTTAGACTTAAAGCTGTAAAAATACCCAAGATAAAAACCAGATATGTTGTGACTGTAGAGGAGACAGTTACATTCTTCTGTGGGCCAGATCCCAAGACAAAAAGCTAAACTTGGCCCTCAAACCCCACATGTGGCTTTTCATGTTTTCAACAACAGAGATAAAAATCAAAAGGAAAAATAACAATCTGATCTTTTATCAGTGACAATTGCAGCTCTGAGATAGGTAAACCAAGACAAAGGGGAACTGCCCAAGCCCCTCCCAGACCATACTTCAAATGCATCAAAAAAGGGCATTGGGCAAGAGAATGCCCCACCCTGGCATTCCTCTGGAGCCTTGCCCCTATTGCAATCTCAAGGGCCATTGGAAGAGTGACTGTCCTAGCCACTAGAGAGTGAGTAAGCCATCTTCTAACTCCTTGCATTGACAGGAGGTTTCATCATTGCCAGATTCATCACTGATTGATCTACTTGGACTTGCTGCTGAAGACTGAAGGTGCCCCCATTAAGGTATCCTTCTCAGAACCTCAAGTCACACTGGAGGTTTCAGGTAAGACATTCTCTGTACTTGTGCACATAGAGGTCATATATAGTGTTCTTCCTGAGTTTCCAGACCCTTATATTAAGTTCTCAGTCTCTATAATGGGTGTTGATGGCCAATCTACACAGCCTTTGTAGACAGTGCCTATTCCATGCAGCTTCCAGACTCTTTTTTTTTTTTTTACTCGTAGCTTCCTAGTAATTCCAACATGTCCCACACTTCATTTAGGTAGATATGTTCTTCAAAAGCTTAACTTCCCCTTTACCTTCTCCCTCCCCACATCTCTCTGTCCTGTAGACACCCTCACAGTGTGCCACAAAACCATCACCTCCTCTCCATTCTTCTCTGGTCGATCCCATAGTTTAAGATACCTCCAATCCCACCCATGCTACCCATGCCATGGGTGTTTTAATTCATCTTAGGGATCCTTCAGTTTTTCCTTGCATTTCCCAGTATCCCATAGATCCCAAACATTTGCAGGGACTTAAACCTATAATCAAGCGCCTTTCAGATAATGGTTTTCTAAAACCTACCCATTCACCGTGTGATACTCCCATTCTCCTGGTACTCAAGCCTGATGGGGCTTATAGTCTAGTGTAGGACCTTAGGGTAATCAATAATGCTTTAACCCCAGTCCACTCAGTGGTACCAAACACTTATACCATGCTCTCTCATATCCCACCTCCACCACTCACTTTAAGTTGTAAATCTTAAAAAATGCCTTTTTACTATTTCCCCTACACCCTAATTGTCAGGATTCCTTTGTGTTTACATAGAATGACCCAGACACTCTGAGGCCTCAACAACTTACACCTGTCATCTCTATAGTAAAACCTCTCCTCAGGGACACATACCACCCCTTCCCTTCCTATTCATAAGTTTCATGACATATTCCTGGTCAGGACCGGCAGGTAGATTTTACACACATGCCCTGCCACAAAACTCTCAAATGTCTTCTCACCTTTGTTTGTACTTTTTCAGGAAAAAAGCCTTTCCCACAACTAGGCTGACTGCTGATGTAGTTACTAAAGTCCTGTTACAAGAAATCATGCCAAAGAGTACAACCAAGGTGGAGCAGCCCCTACCTGGTCTTCATGGCAGCCCCAAAAGTAGTCAAAGTTGCTAGACTGTTATCTTGGTTCCACATCATGCATGCTAAGCATTCCCTTCCCAACCCTGAATCTAAAAATTCTGAGTGGTCATCTCATCTTCCATCACCCACTAGTCTCCATCTCACCAAGGCCTCACAGCCACAGCTCTCAGGGTAAGTCATGTTTTGTTATCAGGCTTTATATTTCTCATGCTTCTTATTCTTTGCAGTTCCACTCCTGGACCAGAGACAAGCCCTGCCTAACTACACTTTTTTTATCCTTTTAGATGGGGGAATAATCATCCCTAATAACTTCACTACTCCTAACCCCACACTTATTTTTCAGAATTCTGCCTCACCGTGGTCCTGAGGAAATGGCATATTTAAATCAAAGGTACCAGGCTAGGGATTTAGATAAGCGGCATAAGCACCTGCCTTGCAAGCACGTGGTTGTGTGTTTGATCCCTGGTACTAATAAAACAAAATCACCTTTCCTTCTACTTCTCCTTGGGCCTTAAATATGATAGTGGCCTTTCTTCTCATAGCACCTTGTCTGTTTTTGCAGTCTAAAATGCAAGCATTCACCAATGATGAAGTTGTACTGGCTGAAACACCTGATACCAGCTTCTACATGGGCATCAACCATCATCCTATCAATTTTCTTAAACCCCCTTTTTAGCAGGAAATAGTAAGAGAGAAACTTTGCCCTTTTCCTAACAATAACAAATGAAAGGATTTTGCCCTAGAATAAGTTACACCATAATATAGAGGTGGGAGGCGGGATCAAGGATCCCTCCTTCCCCTATAACAACTTCCTTTTTCCTTTCCCAGTGACACAAAAAAGGTCCCAATCAGCTCCTCACACGTCACTACTGCCCACCCTAAGTGCCACACCCAGTCAGAGGTTATATATATATATATCCCTTACCCAACGTTCCAGTCCAAGTATATCAGGCTGCCTATGGTCATGGAGTTCTCTCCACGTCCTCGGAAGAAAGGCTACTTTTTATTTTATATCTTTTTTCTTATTGCACCAAAAAACTAAGAGGGTTCTTATTATGAATGATTGTTAGACTTCATTAAAACTTTTAGTGCATCTATTGAGATGATCATGCAATTCTTATCTTTGTTTCTATTGATATGAAGTATTATGCTTATTGATTTATGTGTGTTGAACCATCCCTGCCTTCCTGGGATGAATCCCCCTTTGTCACAGTGTATAATCTTGACGACTTGCTGCATTCTGTTTGACAGTATTTTACTGAGGATTTTTGTGTCTGTGTTCATTAGGTATATTGGCCTGTAGTTCTCTTTTTTAGTTGGGGCTTTTTCTGGTTTAGGTTTAGGGTAATACTTCCTTCTAAGAATGAGTTAGGGAGAATTGCTTCCCTTTCACTTTCTTTGAAGACTTAGAATGGTGTTGGCATTAAGTCTTCCTTGAATTTCTTGTAGAATTCAGCTGTGAATCCATCCAGACCTGGTCTTTTCTTTGTTGGTAAACTTTAATTACATTTTCAATTTCATTAACTGAAACTGGGTTATTCAGCAGATTTACATTTTCTTGATTTGCCTTTGTAATTCATGTTTCTAGGAATCTGTCCATTTCTTCTGTATTATTAAACCTATGAGAGCAAAATTTTTCAAAGTAGGTATTGATCTTCTGTATTTCCACAGGGTCTGTAGCGATTTCACCCTTTTCATGCCTGAATTTGAGTGTTTTATTTCCTTTTTAAAATAAAATTGGCTAAGGGTTATTGATTTTATTAATTGTTTCAAAGAACCAACTCTTTGGTTTAATTCTTTGTATTGCTTTCTTAGTCTCTATTTCATTGATTTCTGCACTGATCTTTATAATTTCCTCCCTTCTTTTCACCTTGGGCTTGACTTGCTATTCTTTTTCTAGATGTTTCTTGATGTGTAGCATCAGGATACTTATTTGTGTTCATTCTGTTTTCCTGATGTGGGAGTTCACTGCAATCAATTTCCCTCTAAGGATTGCTTTCATTGCACCCCCAGGTAAGATGTATTTTCTTTTACTTGTAGATATTGTTTAATTTATTCTTCCATTTCTTCTATGACCCATTGACTGTTCAGGAATGTATTTTTTAATTTGTGTTTATGAAATTTTTGCAGTTTCTTTTGTCATTAATTTCCAGTTTTATAGCACTATGATCAGATAGTATGCATGGGATAATTTTTATTCTTTTATATTTACTTAAGCATGCTCTATGGGCTAGGATATGGTGTGTTTTAGAGAATAACCCATGTGCTGCTGAGAAGAATGTATATCATGATGTTGTTGGGTGTAACACTCTATACACATATACTAAGTCTATGTGTTCACAAGTTTGATTTAATTTTGTTATTTCTTTTCTGACTTTCTGTCTAGTTGATCTGTCTGTTTTTGGAAAAGGAGTATTAAAGTATCCAACTATAATTGTGCTATTTCCTATTTGATTTTTCATTTCTACTAATATTTTTTATATAGGTGGGTGCTCCCATGTTTGGTGCATGTATATTTAGAATTGTTATCTCTTCCTCTTGAAGTTTTCCCCTAACAAGTATATAGTGACCTTCTTTATCTCTTCTGATCACTCTTAGTTTTAAGTTCATATTGTCTGCAAACAGTATAGCTCTCCTGCTTTTGGGGGAGCTTCCTGTTGCATGAAACATTGTTTTCCATCCTTTGACTTTCAGTGCATTAATTTCCTTTTGGGTTACACGTATTTCTTGTATATAGCATATGATTGGATGTTGTTTCTTGATCCATTCTATCAGTCTATTTCTTTTAATTGATGTGTAGAGGTCATTTACATTATAACTGATATAAATTATCTCAGTTTTGTCATGTTATCATTCTGCTGTTGGTTCTTTACCTTTCTCTTCTTTTTATTGTTTGCCCTGCTTAGTGTTTTTTTTTTCCTGTTCATGTTCTTTGAGTCATCATTGTTTTTATGTCTATCTAGAATATGTTCCAGTTTTCTTTGCAATTTTCTTTGCAGGTAGTCGTGAAGTTCTTCAGCTGTTTTTCATTGGGAAGTATCTTATTTCTCCATCAATTTTAGAGGACAGTTTTGCATCAATCTGGGTTGAAAGACATTTTCCTTTAGGATTTGAAATAATTCACTCCATGCTCTTATTGAATTCATTGTTTGTGTTGAGAAATTTGCTGTGAGTCTCATGGGCTTTCCTTTATAGGTAATCTTTCTCTTTTTTCTAGCTGCTTTTAATATTCTGTTTTTATGTTGAATTTCTGAGATATTATATGTCTGCATGTAGATTTATTTTGGTTATGGCTAACAGGAGTTCTATAAGCTTCACGTATCTGTATATTCATTTCCTTTTCTATGTTTGGGAAATTTTCTGCTATTACTTCTGTGAATAGCCTTTTGTTGTCACCTTCTTTTTCATTTACACCTATCAACCTTATGTTATTTTTCTTTGCATCATCTTGCCACTTTTTAATTGTTATTTCCTGATTCCTTATTTTTAACCTATCTTTCCATTCTTGTTCACTAGCTGCAATCTTGTGTTCTAGGTATGAAAGTCTATTTTCACATGCATTCAGGTGTTATGCCAGCTTTTGATGGAATTTTTGATTTCCTGGATGTCTCCTTAAATCTATTTCATGCATTGTATTTTTTTATTATGTTGTTTATGCAAGGTTTTTATCTTTTTACAGTATTCCTCAATTTTTAAACTATGCTTTCTTTAGATGTATTCAGCATTTCTTTTATTATTTTTTAATTTCTTTTATCTGGGAGATTATTTCTGATCTGAGTTCCTTTACAGCTGCTTTGAATTTCTTCTTTACTTTAGTTGCTCTCATTTCAGAAGTTTCAGATGTATGACTTACACTTATTTCTATGTTCAAGTCTTCTAGGCTTGTTTAGGATCAGCTAGAAGTTTGAGATTGTATTTTGCTCTTTCATTTTGTCATTTTCCTGTATTCTCTGGGTCCCTAGTGGCATTAAATGCTCTCCAGATGGGCACTATACACTGGGTGGACCTTCAGCACTTCCCATGTGGTTTATCAAAGCTCCTTGTCTGCTTGAGGTCACTGGGCAGGGCCTTACCTTCTGAGTGGTGCATTAAGGCTGAATGGTATATGGGGTATACTGGGCACACTTTCAACTCATGCCACATGGCACAGCAAAGCCCCCTGGCTCCTTGGCTCTCTGGGTGTGGCTCTACCAGGTTACAAGCAAAGATCTTCCACTGCACATTTAGGTAGGGATTGCTGCAGCAGGCATCGGATCACACATGGTGGCTCCTGGCTACCTGGAGGTCACTGGGCAGGGTCCAATCTCACACACACACACACACACACACACACACACACACACAAACTGAGGCTGGAGAATTGCCATGAGTTTGAGGTCAGCCTGTGCTACATAGTGAGTTTAAATCCAGCCTCATCTACATCACGACATCTTTTTTAAAAAATAAAAATAACCAAATGGGTGTGGGATGAAAAGTAATGAGGACTAAAGTGAAAGAGTTAATTTTATACAAATGGTGTTCGTAGCCTGGCAATGTCAAAGAATGAAGTCATGAACCAAATGGAGAAGTTTGGCAGTGTTTTTATTGGAAATAAGAAAAAAAAACTCTTACTTTCTCCAGGAGAATCCAAAACTTACAAATTCTGCATGGCCTCTTGGTCTGGAACTTTTTATAAGTAAGTAGAACAAGGTAATTGCTCAGTTGTTTCATGGTCACTTCTCACAAATGGCTTTAATTTAAAATGACCAATTAGAACTCAGGCCTTCAGTTTCTCAACAGGTTTAAAGGAAACAGGTTTTAAACTAAAAATTGAAGCCTTCCCATAAACCACCAGTAGCTATGCAGAATGGGAAGAGAATCAAGAAACCAAACCATCCCTTCTCATGAGCCAGCCAGTGCATGGGCTGGGAGACAAGAAGAGCAATGCACCACCCATCCCCCATGCCCCAAGAAATTGGCTGATTTAAAGGAACTCCGCATGAGATGTAGCAACTGTCATAAAAAAATAATAATAATAATCATATTGGTTAATTTTATAGGACTAAATGTGGTTGTCTGAGCATCAATTTGGAGGATAACAATATGCATTATAGCCACTGTGGGGGATTTCCTTCTGTCTTATTTTTGAAATCCAATGTTTTGTACCATTTTATTGTTTTGTTATATTTCTATATCTACTAACCTAAGCAACTATTTTGAAGATAATAATATGCAATATAACAACCATTGTTAAATTCCTATCATCTTGTTTTAAAATCTATATCGCTATTGTTTTCTGTTATTGCTGTTGTTGTTTTGCTTTTGTTAGTTTTTGTTGGTTTGATTATTGATTTTTTTTCTCTTTAAAATAAAAAATAATAAAAGAGAAACCAATTATTTGCATTTTTAAATTCCACAAAACTCAGGTGCTTAGTAGGGAGATGGTACAATTAATTCCCTTTAATAAGGAGAAGGATGCATTCTGTGTTACCTGAGGACACTCATCCTTGATCAAAAGTCCTAGTTCACTGTCTGTTCTGTTTCCTTTCTTCCTTTTTTCCTAATAATATTTACCCAGGATCAAGCTTCCCTTTTCTTATGCTTTAGATACCTTTGATGTGATCTATTTACCATCCAACTTCAGACTGAAAGATGATGTGGTACATCAAGACCCTCAAGATTGAGGTCTGCCTGGCAAGCCTGAGGTCATGAGTTCAATTCCCAGTTCCAGTTTAAAAAAAAATTGAGTGTTGGACTATAGTATGGCAAAATGGAACTTTAAATGTTGGCTTCTTAAAATTTTCTTAGGTCTTAGGGCCTGAGTTGCCATCTCCATCTAGCATCAGCCAGTTATAGAAATTTTGGGTTTTACCAAAATTTTACAGAAAAGGCAAATTTACCAGTGATGCAGGAAACATAAGTGGCACTTTGGAGAAGAGGAGGAATCCAAGCTTTATAATCTAGATGGCCCAGAGGAGTTACAAACTTTGAAATAGAGTCCTAAGTCTGGGTTGGGAGAGTTGCTATATAGAGCTTGTAATGGGAAAGGGTAAGCAGAACAAAAACAATTACTTAAAAATGACAAGTTTACAATTCTATATCTAGGCAGCTTTGGCCAGCTAGAGAGTGAGATAAAAGGGAGCTGTGTAGCAACTAGTATGGGAAAGAAAGGAGGGGGGTGCAGCAAGATGCAGAATTTGTAATCTTGTGGTTAAAAGATAGAACAAAGTAAGAACTTAAAATCATTTCATGGGCAGGGCTTGGGGTTGAGTCCTTGGAGAGATGAGGGGTCCTAGGATGATCTATTTTTCTGTCTCAAGCCCAGATGAATGGAGAGACTGTATATGTAGATACTGGCACTAGGAGCTCAAATGCCAATTTCATTTCCTTAGGCAAGGGAGGTAGAGGTCTGAGTCTAGCAACACTGAAATAAATGCAACAATATCTATTTGCAGAGGACCACCTGGATGACTCTCCTTGAATAAAGAGCAATCACCTCCATTTTGGCTAAACCTGGCCTTATCTCCACCATACTGATATGTACAGAGTTGGCTGGGCCATTTCTTTATCCATTCTTTGGGAAATGTAAAAAGGCTAATTAAGCAATATAAATATGGCTAGCAAAGGTGCTGATGCATAATCTTTGAAACTAGGTGACAGTCACTGTTTTCTGCCCCATGACTACTAAAAAGCATGGTTAAGGTAAGCGGGTTGAAGAATCACAACTCCATGCCATCAACTAAGATGGAGCCTTGAGATAAGAGGCTATGATTTCCCAGGGCAGGAAAGTTTACATATCAGAATTGAAACACCAACCATAAAACTTTAGATGCTACCTCAATTGTGTTATGCAGATTACTCTTTCTGCATATCCTTCCCTCTGCATAGTGCAGAAGTGATCTCAGGTGACCTAATTAGCTCAGCTTGTAGAACTCACTTCCCACCTTTCTCACAGTCACTCATCCTCAAGCCCCTCCCTTCTTCAGGAGTTAATAAAATCTGCATTGGGCCCTGGGTTCAGGCCTTTTTCTGGTGCACCACCATCTTTACTGGAATTAGGACTCCCTTGGTTTTCCACAATTATAAATATACCTCAGTGTCTTTATCCTCACTGTGGGTTGCATTGGAAGTAGTTGATTGGAATTAATTTATTGGAATTTCAATAACTTTTCCAGAAGATTACAAATATAAACTTCCCAGACCAAGATGAGGACTTGGAAGGGCTCTCTCTATTGTCTCATTGTATCATTACCTCCCCACACTGCTCCTTGCTATAAAAGACCCTGACATATTGATACTAGGTGAGATGGTGACCTGAGTAATGAGGATCCACCATCTTTTCAGGGCTAGCTTGGTTGTTGAGGCAGGGACTTGCTATATAGTTCAGGCTGATCTTTAATTCACTATGTACCAAAGTATCAGGTCCTGGCCTAGATCCCCAATCTCCCAAATGAGTGTACAGTGAAGGCTTAAATAAAATGAGACAAGTAGTATGATTTTAGGGCTCCATGAGGGTCAAAACCCTTTAGCTGAGTTTGAGCCACTGAAGGCTAAGACAAAGACTTTTCTGGACTGCCCATATTTATTAGGTCCAAAACCAAGGGTGGGGAAACAGAAAAGTGTGGGAAATGAGAAGGACCTTGAGAATCACTTCAAAGACTTCTCCAAGTAGTAAATTATGCCAATTTATGAGAACCATCTTATCTCCAGGATTACATTTATATAGGGGTGTGACTGTAGGAATGAGATTCCTTCAGCTGCAGCTTCTATTTACTTAATAGTGTTGAAGCCAAGTTGTTTTCAGCTGTGGCTTTATCTTGTCTTTTGAGATATCTCTGGCCTCACAGGCCACTAAAGGCCTCAGTCAGGACCAGTGATTCATACAAGTTCACTTAGTATGAATCAGCTCCCATCACAAGACAAGGGGCCGAGGCCTAGGACAGACTCACAGATAAACATAGAAGGTCAATTAGTTAATTTTAAATCCTGCTCAGAGTTCTTTTGCAGTGGTCTCCAACACCTCAGGCTGGCCTCAAACTTAGTGATTCTCCTGCATCAGCCTCCTGTATTCTGACATTATAGGCATGTTCCATCATGTCTAGCTCCCTGGGGCTAATTTCTAATAAATGCTTTTTCCTTTATACCAAAATAATTGGCCTCCTTTGTGTTGATCAACAGTGGCCAAATGAACTTGAGTATAGAGAACTAAGGGGAGAATAAAACCTATGTATCCACAATTCCCTTGAATTGAAAGGTCTTGAGAAGTCAAATTCCCAAGATGAACACTGTCTCTAAATTATACACAAAGTTTAAATCTATTATAGTCACATGAGGTCAAGAAAACAACATGTACCTTAGCTTGAGTGGCTAACTACCTGGAAAGTTCAATATATCAGATGATACCATCTAAAACTGACAGCCTACTGGGAAGGTGAATTTACAACAGAGATTATGTCACCCTGGACACTAAGGGCTCCAACACAGTGAGGACAATGGATCTCCTCCTCTAAGGCACATATCAGAGACCTGGCCAAGATCCCCAACTGCCTACATGAGAGGTATGACAAAAGGGCAAAATAAGAAACAGATAAATTTAGTAATGCATGATGGGGGCCTGGGAGGTCAATGCCTCAGTATTGGCAGAGACCAAAACACTCCAAATCAGCTACTATTTATTGGGTGCATATATGCAAGAGGGCTAGCAGAAAATTCAAGGTCTGTGACAGATTTAGAGGTTGATGACTCACTAGGTAACACATAATCTTGGGGTGACTCAAGAGAGAGGAGGTGATATTACACTAGGATAGATATTTCCTTGGCATGTTCTTTTTAATCCTGTTAGTCTCAGTTTAGTCTTAGTGGGTGGGAGAGGATGGTCCATTCCAAAACAGTTAATGGGAAGTCTCAAAAGGGTGATATTATAATCTGAAGCTTCCATTTACCCTTTAAGGAAGTATGCAAAATAAATCATTGTGAATTTGTTATCCCCAACATGCACAAATTTGGTGCATGACATTTATTAATTTTCTTACTTTAGGGACAGTACAATGTTTCCAGAGTGTACTGTTTCCCTAGCCCATTACCTTAGAATAATATTTATAAAGTTTATGAAAACATACATCACTGTACTGGCATTCTTTTTTTATTTTAAAGAGAATAAAACAAAACAAAACAAACCAAAAGAAAACAGAATAAAGTAGAGCAGAGTAAAACAATGCAAATAACACAGGATTTCAGAAAAAGACAGCAGGAAATCAACAGTGGCTACCATATCATCTCTTTTTTTCCTTCAAAATAGTTGCCCATATCTTCACACACAGTAAGTTAATATGCATCCAAATAGTATAAAAGAAATGAAAACAAAAGAGTGAGACTTAAGGGCTTTCATGATGAGACACTAGGAAATCAATAATGGCTACCATAATGTCTCTTGTTTTCTTCAAAATAAGTATCCAAAACTCCATACATATTGGAATCAAATAATGTACTGGCATTATTAAGAGAAAATTACTACTGTCTATGTCTTTCTAGAAATTAATGAAAATTGTTGTGCCCAGAAGGGACCTGTGGTTTATCAATCATCTCCTTGAACAACTTAGTAGAGGACTATTCATTCCCTTGTGTTGTCTGCTACTTAATTCCCATAACTTTCTTCTATGATCTCCTGCCATACAAGAAGAAATTTGTGTGTGACCAAGAAGAAGGGATCTGACCAAATGATCCTTTCTTCTTGACCACACACAAATTTCATTTACTGTGCTTAATTGTCTTCTCTCTTTATACCTTCTAACAACACAACTGCTAAAATGCAATCTCAACCAGGGAAAATACAGCAAGATATCTTTGTTTGATTGCTTTGTTTAACCATGCTTTACAAGTCCAAGATGGTACTTTTAGAGACACTGAATGCATAGATCTATTTCTTTGGTTAATATCATGTAAATGAGAAATTTAGCTATGGCACATGCTGCAAAGACTTCATTATTCTACCTTTGTTCTTTTTTCTACACTCAAAATACAATGTTTTTATTATGGTTTATATTTAAATCTCCTTTACAAATCCTCAAGCATCCAGAAACAGAGCTTATGGAATTTGATTAAATCATAGTGTGCTACAGTTAAACATGATGTTAGGAGATTGAGTGTGGCTATAAGAGATGGGGCACTGGGGGTATTAGATATCAAATTCTGGCCTCCCAACAGTGACTCCCAGCCAAAAAACCTGCCAAAGTCCCACCTCACATTTGGCTAGTGTCATGATGTCAGTGGCCCCCAAGCCTCATGCCTTTGCATTATACATTTGTGATTGGTTCACTGTCTAGTGCTTGGATTGGGGGTGTGAGTGCTACACCTGCCTAGGGGTGGAGCCAAGATGTGATGTAATGGCAGGAAGAAGGCATATCTCTCTCTCTCTTGCCAGTTTCCACCTTGCTGTTTGCAGCTGCCATGAGCTGCAACCCCGCCATACCACGCTGCCTTGTAGCCAACTGAATATGGACTTAAACCCCCAAAACTGTAAGAAATAAACCTTTCCTTTCCCAATTTTGGGCATTAGGTATTTTGTCTCAGCAAGGAGTAAAAAGTAACTAAAACAGCTAGCAACTATTTTTTCTCTAGTAATCCAAGCCACTGGGCAAAAGCTTCCCTAATCTCAGGTCTTCTACAAATCATGTCTAAACTGTGTACTGGGGACCTGGCCAAGATCCTCATGTCTGTATGAGGGGTACAGTGAAAGATGAAGAAATGAGAGAAACAAATTTAGTGATGCATGATGGGCCTGAGAAGTCAATGCCTCAGGATGGGTAAATAAATATATTTTGAGCTAACCACTATGAATTGGGTACACACAATAATGGGAGGGACTCAGAGGGCAGTAGTGACCTTATGCAAGTAAGGATCTTTATGTTAATGAGGAGGTGGTATAAGATGGCAGGTTTAGAATTTGTCCATTCCCCACGGTGAAACCCTATTTCTATTATTACTGGGTTCTCAAGGAACCAGCAAGTCTTCAGCTGATGCAATCTTCCCCTGGGGAATGTCAGCATCGCAGAACCACTTTGGCCTCAACTGAGACCAGAGGCACACAAAGTTATGTTCCTGCATACCATAGTCAGCATGGCAAGACACTAGGCCTTAGACAAACCCTAAGCACAATTTAATTATGAAATGATTTTCCCCCCTAAATTATATAGAATCGTCCTTGACACTGTTTTCAGTGGGGTCACTAAAAAATAGATTGCCTCTGGGGAATTCAGCCCCTCTCTTGAATTCTGTCTCCTTCAGGTGACCTCACACATGTGGAGAAGACTTGGTGGCCCACATGCCCTTATCTTCACCTGCCAATTGATGTGATATCAATCCCAAGGTCCCCTCCACAGCATCTTCAAAGAATCATGTATAACAATGTTGGTGGCTACAAAACAGGTTTTCTTTCTGATTGACTTGTTCTTATGGAATATTTGAAATTCTATTGAATATTTGGAATTTTTGCTCCCCTCTTCTATCTTAATTGTTGGAATTAAGGGCCTAATAAAAATCCCAGCCAAGACTTCCCTCATATACTGCTCTTTAGGTCAAATAATTTTCACTCTTTCTTTTCTTTCTTTTTTTTTTTTGCTGTACTGAGGATCGAACTCATGACCTCACACTTGCCAGGCAGGTGCTTATGCCATTGAGCTAAATCTCCAGCCCCACTCATTCTTTTTTAATTCCCTACTGTCCCACACACTTTTAAGGAATATATTCTCCCATCACATGGAGGCATCTACATATATATTCCTTCACTTCCTTCTGAGCCCTTCTTTATCTTACCAGTTGTACTCTCTAAAGAGACCCTCCCCTCTAAGGCAATCCAATTCATCAAATCATAAATTTACTCTATTGTTTGAGACACACACACAAAAAATCCATATCTTTATACCACCAACTCCTCAATAGCCCTGAGGGATCCTACTTGAAGTGTCACAGTCAACCAATAGTCCTAGTCCTGAAGATCATATTGGCCTCCAGCCCATAGTTAATTGCCTTCTTAAAGCTCAAATTATCAACCCTACCTATTCCCCCCACAACATTCCCATTATTCTTATACCTAACAAAAAACAAACCAACAACAACAACAACAAAAAAAAAACTAATGCTCTTTCTGATTAGTCTAAAATCTCTAGAATATTAATGAAGCTATTGTTCCCACTCACTCACTCAGTGATCTCCAAGCCCTTTTCCACACCCAATACTCAACACTTTACTGTTTTAGACCACAAAGATGCTTTCTTTACTGTTTCTCTCAGCCCTGATTTCCAAGAACTTTTTGCCTTTACTTGGACAGATACCATATCTGTGTTTACCCAACAACTCAAATGGATAGTTCTTCCCTAGGGATTTCAAAATTGCCCTCACCTCAAGCAGTTGAGGGACCTGGAATCCCTCAATCTTGCCCCTAGCCACCTACTTCAAAATGTTGATGACTTTTTGCTTTGTAGCCCCTTGAAAAACAACTACATCCCACATTATCTCCTTTCTTAAATTCTTGGGAGAAAAGGGATATCATGTCTCTGAACACAAAACCCATCTGGTACAATAAGAAGTCGCTTACTTTGGCCTTCACCTTACCCCTACCTCTCACTGCAAAGCCCAAACCCCAAAACAGGCTATTAATAATCTTCCTTTCCCCACCACAAAATGAGGTCTCCTTTCCACCCTGGGGCTATTTTATACTTTAGATTCCAAATTTCTCACTCATTGCAAAACTCCTCTATGGGGCTTCCCCATGGAATCTATGAGAAAGAAATAGGGTCAGAAGTAGGCTTAATTAACATTTCCTTTTGGGTCCTCAAGCAAGCACTCCTAAAAGACTTTGCTTTGAAACTCCTGAATCTTAATAAACATTTCTATTTCTAACCAGCAAAAAGGGACAAGAATTAGGGCAACTTGCATAGACAACTAGTAACTCCCACCAGCCTGTTGCCTGTTTATCCAAACAACTTAGCCAGGCATAGTGGTGCACACCTGTAAACTCAGCTCTCAAGAAGCTGAAGCAAGAGGATCATTGCAAGTTCAAGACCAGCCTGGGATACAATGTGAGCTCAAGGCCAGCCTGAACTGCATAGTGAGACTATGTCTCAAAAAAGACAAAATTAACTAATTAATTAATTTTTTAAAACCCAGCTCTACCTTGTAACAATAGTTGGTCTCTCTGTTTAGAGATCTTAGTGTAAGCTGCACTCCTTATCCCTGAAGCTCAAAGGATTACTCTCCACTGGCACCTAACACTGCTTTCTTCCCACAACTTCTCTGCCCTTCTCTCCCATCATTCTATAACCTTTCTCATTTTGGCCTGAGTTCAAGTCCTACAGTCTCTGTTCTTACCACTGTCAGTTACCTTCTGCCTCTCATCTGTAGTGAAGCCTGCTAACCTCCTACCAAAACCTGACTACCCAGTGTCCAACCCCCAACATGAATGCACTAAGTTCCTTGATTTTATTCTCACTTCCATCACATAACCCCAGAACATCTTCCAGGTTCCCCAATTGGTTTATTGTTGGAAGAGCTTCAAAGTCCAACCCTTCCCAGACAGGGCACACCATCATTGAATGCTATCATGATAGCCAACACTACCCTTCCTGAGAAATAATCATGGTGGTGGCCCTCCCAACAGGGCAATTTCATAGCAGGCAGAACTCATCACACTGACCAGAGTTGTCACTATCACAAAAGATAAAACCATCAATATTTACACAGACTCAAAATATACATATAATATCATACACTCAAATGTCCAAAACTGGCATGAAAGGGGATTCCTAACTTCAAAAATACCCCTACACAAAATAGACTCTTAATTTGAGACCATCCAGTCTCCTTTATCCCTCAGAGCTGAACTCACTTAAAGGACCATCAAAAACCTAAGTCATGCAACAGTCATCTCAGTTATATCACTTGTGGAAATAATATGGCTGACAGAGAAGCAACACAGGCAGCTATCAACCTTCTCTCCTTTCCCCACTTTATGATCCCTCTTATACCTTCCAACTCATTCTAAGAAATAACTGCTCAAAAATGGGGCACAACAAGAGGAAGAGTGGTAATTTTGCCACAAAATGTAGTCCTTCATGAGCTTGTAAAACAAATTCCTTTCACCTTTCCATGACCACTTCCATTCTGGATCATTCCCTCTGCTCCAATTCCTACAGACTCACATCCATATCACTTCTAGTTTTAGAGCCTCCATGTAAAAGATTATCACCCCATGCCCCATAGGTCAAAACACCGACTCCCAAAGCAACCTCAGACCTCCATCCTTTCCCATCCACCAATTTCAGGGATTCCTTCACAAAACTGACTAGCAAATACTTTCCTCACATGCCTCCAGTAAAAGAAAAAAAGGTATTTCCTTGTCCCAATTGACACCTCAGGCTGGATAGAGACCTTTCCTATGTCAAACAAAAGTAACATATATTCTGCTCACTGAAATCATCCATTGCTTTAGACTCCAACATCTATCCAAACTGATAATGAACCTGAATTTATCTCACAAGTCACCCAACAGGTAGCCTCCTCCCTAATTATAACCTAGAAGTTCCACATCTCATATCAACCCCAATCCTCAAGTAAGGTCATAAAGACTAATCACCTTCTTGAACAAATCCTAGCCAACTTTTCTCTCCAGGTTCACTTAGACTGAACTAAACTTCTACCCTTTGACCTTTTCAAACACGTGTTTTCCCTACAAATCTTTTATGCTCAGCCCCTTTGAGGTTCTATAGTGAAAGCCCCTCATTGCCTTCATTTTCCCAGCTCCAATTCAAATCCTTTCAAATTGGAATCCTCCAATTCAAATGTATTTCAAATTCCTTACCTAACTCCCTTAGGCATCTCATTTGGAACTGATGATACACTCCCAAAACTTTCCAACAGCCTAGACACCCTCATCTCTCTATCTCTACAACATGGAGAATGGGTATATATAATCTCCCCAACCCCTCTCAATGATTAAAACCAAAATGGACAGGATACTTTCAGGTAACCCTAACTACCACAGCAGCCACAAAATTAAAAGGTTATTCCTCTTTTGTCTAATTGAGTATTTTGGTCACTCAATCTGAGGCTGAACAGAGAAAATGAGAGAGAAGACAAAGATGAGAGAGGCCTTTAATGTGGGCATGGCAGAGGCTGTAGAAAGGGGGATGCAGGGACTCTCAGCAAGAATAAAGAAGTGTAGCTACTTTTATCACTTTTGGCTGGGGGTGAAGTTTGGGAGGTGCACAAAATGACATATTAACAGTTGATTTGAAGCAGCATCTGCCTGTGCAAATCAGGAAATAAAAATGTTAACTGGGGGCATGGGGTGGAGTGCTTGGGGAGCTGTAGAGTCTCAGGATTAGAGAGGGCTTGGCTCATATGCAAAAAGGGAGCAGGAGGTTCATCTCTGGAATGAGAAGGAGAATGTAGAAGTTACTCTTGGACAGATAAACTGCTTCTCTGGGTCAAGTACCAAGTTGGGTGAATGTCATGTTATAGATAGCTAAGCCTGAAGCAAAAAGAATCTATCAGTGTCCACTTCAGTTTGCTAAAAAATATTCCCCTTTTCCAATGCACACTAATGGTACCCAGATTCCTGAAGATCATCAAGCTGCTTCCCATGACTGAAGAGATTCAAGACACAGTTACATAGCCCCGTGAGACTCTCTCTCTCTCTCTCTCTCTCTCTCTCTCTCTCTCTCTCTCTCTCTCTCTTTTCATAACTTTGTCCATTTTTGGACCATCCTAATAGAAGAATTCCCCCATTATTTTCCATCTTTTTCCCTAGACACCATAATCCAAGAACTATGACTACAGGGAACCCTCTCAGACTTCTCCCTGGAACAAATCACCACCTTTACTTCCTGTGTTCTCTTGCTCTGATCCTTTCTTTTCCAATATTACTCATCCTCT
Organism: Hydrochoerus hydrochaeris; assembly: GCA_004027455.1. Taxonomy (NCBI): domain Eukaryota; kingdom Metazoa; phylum Chordata; class Mammalia; order Rodentia; family Hydrochaeridae; genus Hydrochoerus; species Hydrochoerus hydrochaeris. The sequence goes on along the minus strand of PVLA01006848.1, from coordinate 9,134 downwards.
TAACCCCTAACACTACATCTCCAACTTTCCTAGATACCTCAAACAGACACTATCTCACACAGTTAAAATCATCCAGCCATCCTTCTACCTCCATCTTTCCCAGATAACAAACTCAGAAATCCCTGCTCCCCATTGGAACATGGATAAACACTTTTTCAGGACTATCCCATTGAGACTGCCAGTACCAGGGGCAAAGGCCTAGGTGAATGATCTGACAGTAGATTCCAGGGGACACTAAAGGAATCAGTCAGATTTTAAAGTTACTTACTGACTGTTGCAGTAGGCCATAACTGATCCCTCCCCGAATGGACTCCATCTAAACAAATCTGCTCCTTTGTGCATTTCTCAAATCAAACAAGATTATCCCAGTCATCTCTTTAGATTTCTCTACAAAGCTACTATTCATCTCCGACCTTCACCACATTAACTTTGGGAACTCATTTATAGGTACCTGGATACATTTACTTCTAGGGCAGTCTAAACACTACCACATCTAAATATTGCAAGATAGGGAAAAGAATACCCTAAAAGACATTCTGTTAGCCCTTGGAGGTACATCAAATTGCAAACACTTAAATACTTCTGATGGTAGAGTCTTCCTAAAACAAAATTTCAATATTCTTAGCTGAGGGTCCTACCATATTATAACCAGTCTCACCTCTTTACTCCTTGAGAGCTAAAACTTCTAGATCTCCATTCCATATATGGCACAAATTCTACACAGTCTGACATTTACTTCCTAACTCACCCCCAGACCTCCACCTCATGTCCTGGTATGATATCAAGGGATGCCTTTCTCTAGAGAAGGGCCTTCTGGATTTACAAAGACAAGGCATGTATTTGCCTTCCTACCAAGCAGACAGCAACCTGTACATTAGGCATCCTTACTCCTACCCTTTCCTTAGCTACCCATCCCATTTACCCATTCCTCTCTCTCCCATAACCCATGTCAAGGCACAATGCATCACACAGCTGGTCCCCATGATGGTTGCCCAGGGAACAATCACAGGAGCTAGAATAGGAATTGGGGCCCAGGGAGTCTCTCTTTCAGAGTTCACAAGGCTGTCAAAAGAACTCAACAAGGGAATCAAAGAAGTCTCTGATCAATTGGGACACTTGTAAAATTAAGCAGACACTCTGATTTTAGTGCTCCAAAGCTGCTATCCTAAAAAGAGAAGCCTTGATGTCCTGACAGCTTCACAGGGTGGCACATCTGCTCTTTTCCATCAATAATTCTGCTTTTACACCAATAAATCCATTCTAATCAGAGACAGTAAAACACCTTCATGAATGGGTTTCCAAACTCCTTGAAGGCTCTTCCAATGACCTGTTTCCTTTTCCTCTTCATTGGTTCCTACCTCTTGGGGCCTCCTTAATGCACATTACTCTTTTTCCTTCCTTTTCTTCCCTATATAATTAATCTATTTCATAGCTATTTTCAGGAATAAATAGTGACAATCTCTCAGGCAACTACTCAAGAACACCTTCAAGTGGTCTTCTCCAAAACATAAAAAAAAAAACAACTTTGTAACCCCTCTCAGCAGGAAGTAGAGAAGAAATAAATGACAATCCATTTTCCTAAACCTCCTTAAAACCAGGAATGATAGAGTTCAGAGACAGACACTGTTAGTTCAAATGAACCCACCCACCACCTTATAGAAACATAGGTTTGATTTTACTTAGGTCATGAGCATTCCCCAAAGGACTTGCCAAGAAGTCACAAACAACATGTCAGTAGGTCACAGATGACACATCAGCAAGCCAAAAGCCCACAATTTTTCCAACTCATGCCCTCAAAAACACACCAGAAATGCTATAAGAAGGGTCTTAGCCTGTGAGAGACACCTTTTGTTTTGTGCTCATGTGGAGAAGTCCCTCTCAGGTTTAGCAATAAATCTGCTTGGACTGATGAGTTCATTCCTTTTTTCTCACAGGCCAATCCTGACAAGTGGTTGTCCAAATGCAAATTGCATTGCTGTTTATCTATTTTATCCTGCCCAGGTAAAGAGAGTGCTCTTTTGAGGCTTTTATGTGAGGAGCTACACAGGGGTAGTGTGAGAGTTCCAAGGCAGAAACCAAGGAATGACAAAAACCAAAGGTGTTCTAGAAACTGAACCTGATGGTGCATGCCTATAATCCCAACTTTATGGGAAACTAAAAGATAGTAAAAGCATGAGATCTGGAGATTTAACTCAGAGTCACAAACACCTGCCAGGCAAGCCCAAGGTCCTGAGTTTGAGTCCCAGTAAAAAAAAAAAAAAAAATTAAGTCTGGGCCAGCATGGGCTATGTAGTGAGTATGCAGTCAGCCTAGAATATAATGCAATCCTTTCTTTTAAAAAATGTACTAGGTGCTGGGGATATAGCTTAGGGGTACATCACTCACCTGGCAAGCACAAGGCAATGAGTTCCATTCTCACTACTGGAAAAAAAAAACATAAACATTGCCCTAAAAATGTAGTTTATGTAAACTCCTGTATTATAACTTTCTTCTTTCTATTGTAAATCATACCCTGACCCAGTGGGTATAGGAGAACATACCCTTAGAGACTAGAGGCAGGGTGATTAATATAATGAGAAAGAGCCAGAGAATGATGTATTCTGGTCTTGACTAATCTCCCCGAGGACATAAAACAATTCACAGAAGATATTAAAGCAATAATGTGCTTGGACCTTAACTGAATATTCTCCTATAACCCTCATATTAAGTGCCTTGTGATAATGACCTTAAGACTCAAAATACTCTTAAAATCAATGTCTTTCTCTGGAAAATCAATCAAGGATTCTCAAACGCTAAGAGAGGGAGACTGCCTGCCTGAGGACAGAGCCACTTAGGACCATTAGTGATATAAGAGAATGAAACTCCCAACCTTCTAGATGTCTGATATGATTTCATGTTCTCTAAAATTGAAAAATGAATTTGAGGAACAATAGAGGTTAAGAGCAGAATATATCCATTGAAAGAAAGAAACCTTCTGTCTGGGAGAGAGACAGAAGAGGTTTCAAGTGAGCTGCCAAAGACTATCTTTTCTAGGTACTTTTACAGAGCAAAACCACAAGGTGAGATGGGTCCAAGATGGGGGAAACATGAGAACTCACAAGGCAGATGGGCATGAGATGGGACAGAACTATGGTTAGCCAATAAGATTAATTGTTCAGGTAAAATAGACCACATCAGGGAGAAATGGGAAGTGAGTCACATAGAAAGCAGGCATGCTTTAAAGAGCAGTGACTTCCTGTAGGGGATTGGGATAATGACTCATGGCTTTCTCAAGGTGATCCATACCTATTTAGAATAGCAATCCCTAATGTTTATATTTAGGGTGTGGTTGCACTTCTTTTGCCTTTTGTTTTTTAAGATCTGGCCCTCATTGAACTCAGGACCTTGCACTTGCCAGGCAGGCAATTATGCCACTGAGCTAAATCCCTGCTAAATTTTAATAATTTCTAAATTACACCAACTGATAAAATTTTATGGAACTAACTATATGGGATATTAAATAAGAGTTATACCACTATATTTGAACATTGGTCCTGTACAATCTTAAATTTTTTTTAAATTTTTTCTACATATTTCTACATATTTGTAGAAAGAAATTTGGATATTCTTCCTTGCCTAAACTTAAAATAGCTAGCCAGGCAGGATGGTATGTGCCTATAATCCCAGTATTTGGGAAGGTGAGGCAGGAGTATCTTTGCAAGTTAGAGACTAGCCTGGCTAAAGTGAGCTCAAGGTTAGCCTGAACTGCATTGCAAGACTCTTTCAAAAAGACAAAAACAAAAACAAAGAGAATTGCTAAAACTCTCTCTCTTCTTTTTTTTTGGACCAGGTCTTCCTATGTCATTCAGGCTCCTCTTGAAGTCAATAAATAGTCCAGGCAGTCCTCAACTTCACCTTCCTGAATGCTCATCTCCTAAATCTTTTTTCCTCAGTCTCCTGAGGGCTAAGATTACAGGCATGTAATACCATATCTAGCCTTTTAATAATTATTTTTGTCAAATACTTTATATTGCACATAAAATCTCTAACTTAATGAATAACAAAGTGAGAGGAACTCATTGGTACTTAAAATCAGTTTGAGAAAATCAGATCACATGAAGCTTCTAGTCAAGATCACATGGCCCTAATGCCAGATGTAGTGGTATACATATGTGATCCTAGCACTAGGGAAGCTGAGGCAAGAGGATCACCATGACTTCAAGGACAGTATGAACTGCACTGCAAGACTCTGTCTCAAAATAAACAAACAAACATAAAATGTGGCCCTTGTAAATTAAAATGGGGTTTTCAAAACTTAGTATTTATTATCTAAAGCCTATTTAATAATAATTTTTCCTATGGTTGCTCAATTTTTTTTCCAAATCCATTTTATTTCAAGGAGAAAAAGAGAAAAGGAAAAAGAAGGAAAAAAAAACTAAAACAAAAATTCAAAACACATCAATTAGGGGGCTACTAGGTTTTGGGCACAATAAGAGAGAAAATCTAAGTAAAAAGTAGCCTTTATTCTGAGGATGTGATGAGAACTCCATGATTATAGACAACCTGGTATTCTCTGACCAGAACATGGGGCATGGGATATATATAAAACCTCTGACTGGGGGTGGTGCTTAGGGTGGGAATTGGTAACACACAAGGAGCTGATTGGAATTTTCTGTGCACACAAACAGGAAGGGGAGTTGCAATTTGGGCTGAGGAAGAAGCAGGAAGGAGTCAGTGTTCCCCCTTTGGCCTTCTGCCAAGTTAGACCACTCCAATGATCATACAGTAATTTATTCTAGGGCAAAACTCTTTCATTCCCATCATTTTATTGTTAGGAAAAGGGCAAAGTCTCTCTCTTACTGCTTCCTGCTGAAAGGGGGTACCTTATTGGGGTTTAGGAAGATTGATAGGATGATGGTTGATGACCCTGTAGAAGCTGGTACCAGGTGTTTTAGCCAGGACAAATTCATCATTGGTGAATGCCCATATCTTAGACTGGACAAAGAGACAAGGTGCTATGAGGAGGAAGGCACTATCATATTTCAGGACCAAAGGGAAGTAGAAGGAAAAGCACCTTTGATTGAAATATGCCATTTCCTCAGGACCATGGTGATGCAGAATTCTGAAAAATAAGTGTGGGGTTAGAAGTAGTGAAGTTATGAGATTATCCCCCCATCTAAAGGGTAAAAATTAAAAGTGTAGGTAGGCAGGGCTTGTCTCTAGTCCAGTAGTTGAACTGCAAAGAATAAGAAGCATGAGAAATATAAAGCCTGATAACAAAACATGACTTAGCCTGAGAGCTGTGGCTGTGAGGCCTTGGTGAGATGGAGACTAGTGGGTGATGGAAGATGAGATGACCACTCAGGATGGTTAGATTCAGGGTTGGGAAGGGACCACTTAGCTTGCATGATATGGAACCAGGATGGCAGTCTAGCAACTTTGACTGATGTTGGGGTTGCCAAGAAGACCAGGTAGGGGCTGCTCCACCTTGGTTGTAGTCTTTGGCATGGTTTCCTGTAACAGGACTTTAGTAAATACATCAGCAGTAAGCCTGGTTGTGGGAAAGGCTTTTATCTATCCTGAAAAAGTTATAAATAAAGGTGAGCAGACATTTGAGAGTGTTGTGGCAGGGCATGTTTGTAAAATCTACCTGCCAGTTCTGACCAGGGGTGTGTCCATGAAATTGATGAATAGGAAAGGAAGGAGTGGTATGTGTCTCTGAGGAGAGGTTTTACTATAGAGATAACAGTTATAAGTTGTTGAGGCCTCAGAGTGTCTGGGTAAGTCTATATAAACACAAAGGAATCCTGACAATTAGGATGTAGGGGAGATGGTAAAAAAAGCCACATTAAGAAGGTCTCCCTGTGGGGTTTGAAGGCAAAGTTTAGCCTTTTGTCTTGGCATCTGGCCCACAGAGAAAGGTATCTGTCTCCTCTACAGTCACAACATATCTGGTTTTTATCTTGGGTATTTGTACAGCTTTAAGTCTAAAGGAGACAAAGGCAAACAATCAATTAAGTATGCAGGAGTAGAATAATAGAATCAACAGGATATTTATGAACAAATTTTAGTAATGGCTTCCCATAAGTAGGATAAGGTCTAGGAAATTTTAGAAATTGCCATGTTATTTACTTGTCATGCACACATTTAGGTTTTACAATTGTAAATGTCTCCTGTGCTTTTAGAATGTCAAATGCCATCTGATTTTTGGAGGATGGCCTGTTTTATTAATTTTACCTGTTTATTTAGGGGAGAGATATCAGCTGCAGTGTCATTTAACATCAGTTGAGTATAGTTAATTATGGCCCCAATATGCATCATATAAGCTTTTTCTGGAAAAGATTTGGTGGATCTCAGCAAAAGGAATCCAAAAGCAATTTATAATTATCTCTTAATTTTAGTTGTTTAACATCTAGAAGATTGATAACAGTACAGTGTAGTAGAGGCAGTAAGCTTAACATAAATGGGTGTAAACATTTGAGCATTAAAGAAATTTGTGACATTGTTTGGACTGCTCACTAAGCATCTCTAAGTATGACATATACATTACATATATTTTTGTTTAAAAGTATTATTTGACTGATGATCTCATGTTGGTCTGACATGAATCTCCTTGCTGGAGCACAAGGAAAAAGCAGAAGTCTGGATCTGAATGAAAACATTTGTCATCATAAACAATCTCAATTCTATATTTGAAGGCATGAATATACCATCATATCAGTAACAATGAATTGTCTAAGCCATACGAACTTTAGTTGGGGTGTCTTCCAATAATCTTCATAGCTTCTTCTTAAGGCTATGAAGATTATTGGGCCCTCTTGTTAATGAACAAGAGCTGGTTAAAATTACCAGGTGGCTGCTTTCTTATTTATCAGTTGAAGTCCTTTGCAATGTCTCCTCACCCCAAGGATGCTTTTTAAATTTATAACACAAATAAACCTTTCTTAAATGATCTGAAAATGTAAAAGATGATGAAAAAAATTGTTGAGCTCAAATAAAAAGGAAAACTGTTAACAGAGCAGGCAAAAGGACAAACATGGACAGACGATCTATACAGTAAACAGTGAACAGATATATAGACTGACAAACATAAAATCAGAGTGCACTCAAATATATTTGTCCAATTTGAGCTATAATAAATAGACTAGTATGAACCTTTTTGTAGATTAATTAGTAGAGATTTCTTGAAATAAGAATAGCAGAAAAGGAACCTAATTTATGGCTAATCTTATATAAGTGAGATAGAGAAAGATAGGCACATGTTTATTAATTAATCTCCGAGGGCCAGCATGTTTTCTAGGTGGGAGTAGAGTGAGAAGGCTGTGGAGCATATGGTCACTGAGCAGCCAACTGTCTGGCAATTACCCAATGATTGGCTATAAAATTGCTGCTTGTCACTGTTTAACAAGGAAACACAGAATTTTGGTGGGTTACTGTGTGACCCACAGCAGTAACCTGCAGTTACCTGCTGGTAACACAGTGAGGGAGTGCAAGATGGCAGTACACTGTCATGTGGCAGAGGCCCACAAGATGATGGCTGTCCTTGATGCAAACTGCAGAAAGAGGGCTGCTGAGAACCCTGTGGCCTGCTGGAATGCTGGAAGGCACAGGACTGCATATGGTGAGCCAGCAGAGAAAATGGAGGGAGGAAAACCTCTGGCTGAGAAAGCCACAAGATTTGGTCTAGGAGATACCAGGGAGAGTTCCTGGTGGAGCAGAATGAGCCAGAAGCATTTGAGCCATTATACAACACAGAGTTAGACAAAAACACATCCTCAGAGTAAAAAAAAAAAAAAAGGCCTAAAAATGATGGGGTTTTGTCAACTTACTGCCATTGTGAAAAAAGCATAGATAAGTTTTTTGGTTTTTATAGACTTCTTGAGGCCAAGAGCACCAAGGTTATGAACGAGGTACCCCAGAGGTATGTCTTTTCAGGGGACAGGAAGTGGACCTCAGGACTGAATTATAAGTGAGCTGAGAGAACAACTTCACCTTGGGAAGTAAGAGCTTTAGCTTTCCCCCAAAGAATGTGGAAGCTGTCCTGTGTCACATCTATCAAAAAAAGTCATCGCTGGTTTGAGAGTGTGATGCAGAAAGTCCCAAAACCCATTCTCCAGGCTGTCACCAGAAGAGTTAAGCATGGAATCCCAGGGAAAAAAATTAACAGTTTTGCCTCACAGCATGCCACTCTGGTAAGTGGCTGTGGCTTGGCAAGCCGCAGCCACCCCAGGGCAGGAACCATATCAATGTTTCCTGAGATCTGCTACATGCCATGTTGGACCTTGGGGTACTGGGCAAATGGGCAGCCAGTTCACCCCTCTGGTGGGTGGCTGTGATCCTACTGGAGCGTGGGCTAAGAACCAAACATCCGTCCTCCCCAATAGCAAGTGAGAGCTAGAGATCTGAGCATGTCTTGCGAGTTTGACTATGTGTGATATAGCAAACAAGGGGGATTTTCTGCCATCTCTTTGAGAGCAAATATTTTTATCTCTGTTTTGCTCTGTTTTGATCAATGGTATTGCTCTATTCAACATTCTGTTCTTGTAATTTCAGTATTTCCTTCGATATTGCTCTGCCTGATTGAAGGAACAACTATTGTGAAGAAAACCAGATGTACTATTGTGCCTATTGCTGTTGTCCCAGTGGCCTGCTGTCAGGTTCTGTGCCAACTTCATTTACTTGTAGATATGGTTTAATTTCCTCTTTAATTTCCTCTGTGACCCACTGATTGGTCAAGAGTGTATTTTTAATTTCCATGTGTTTGTGTGGTTTTTGCAGTTACTTTTATCATTAATTTTGAGTTTCATGGCACTATGATCCAATAACATTCATGGGATAATTTCAATTCTTTTGCATTTACTTAAATATGTTCTGTAGGTTAGTATATGGTCTATTTTAGAGAATGTCCCATGTACTGGTGAAAAGAATGTATATCCTGATGTTGTTGTGTGGCGCGCTTTTCTGTCCATGCCGCGTCCTAGTCCATCCACACCTTGTGACAATCGCTTCTCCAGGAAAAGGACGCCGCATGTGGGAATTGGGCACGGGGATCTTGAAATGTTTTGTACTGATAATTGTAATTTGTGTAGTTCACATGTGTATGTTTTTATGTAATGCTCAATATGGAGTCGAGGGTGGAGACTCCAGGGGGGTTG